>JASDQU010105573.1:158677-171653 GCA_032191745.1 Picea mariana
CTCTCTCTTGCTCTCTCTTGTTTTCTCAACAAGAATTCTTCAGCTCCTCTCTTGTTCTCTCAACAAGACTGTTGTTTCTTCCTCTTGCTCTTGGCATCTCACCAAAAAGCCTCTTGGCCTCTCACCAAGATTTCTTCAACTTCTTGTTCTTGGCATCTCACCAAGAACCTCTTGGAATCTCACCAAGGGTCTCTTTTCTTCTTACCCAAGAATGGGTGCGCCCACTTGACTTAATCAACCTCATGAAGGAAGGTGAGGAGTTTTCTAATCTAACGGTTGAGATTAGATCAGATGGGTGGCTGAGATTTGGTGTCTCTTCACTCACCCTCACTTTAATCATAAAGTTATCTTTTAATTTGCATCTCACAAATTAATTTGACTAAGACCCATATTCGGCAATTTCTCCCCCTTAGGCACCTAGGGAAGAGAAACACTTGCCTTGGTACTTTATTTTAATTTAAAAATTTAACACAAGCTCTACAAGTTGTAAGACATAAAGTCTTTGAGGAGGCACCTAGCCTCCCTGTTGAGAAAGAAGAGGATGAATGGACTAAACCTCTTCAAAAATTGCAAGGATGTTACAATATCAATGTTTATGAAGATGATTATTCTATGAATGTGAACATCACAGAAACAAAAGGATGGAGAGACATAGAAGGACCGAGAGTCGACCTACCTTTCATTGGACAACCGATCAAAATTAAGAAAGTTAATATTGGAGCAGAGAAAGCACCTAAGCTTGATAATGTTGGAGATTATTGGGATGATGCCACCATTGATAAGATCCCAGAACTACTGCATGAATATTAGGACTTGTTCCCAACCAAGTTCATTGATATGAAGGGCATAACAGGGCCCATGGGAGAGATGAATATCCCCTTGAAGCCAGATGTCAGGCTAGTTAAACAAAGACCCTATAGATTGAATCCCAAATATAAGAAGAAATTGAAGGTTGAACTAGACAGGATGTTGGAAGAAAGAATCATAGAACCTGTGGAAGAGTTAGAATGGATTAGCCCTATGGTGGTACAAGATAAGAAGACAGGAGAGATCAAGATCTGTGTAGATATCAATAAGATGAATGATTCTTGTTTGCATGACCCATTCCCTACACTATTTATAGATGAAGTGTTAGATAATGTAGGAGGTCAGGAAGTTTACTCCTTCAAAGATGGACTTTCAAGTTATCACCAGATCAGGATTTCCAAGGAATATCACCACAAGACCACATTTGCAACAGAATGGGGATCCTACCAGTACACAGTGATGCCTTTTGGATTGAAGAATGCACCAACCATATTTTCTAGGGTGGTGGTCAAAGCATTCAAGGAGTTTCTACATAAAGTTTTGGAAGCATATTTTGATGATTGGAATGTTTTAAGTTTATTACAAAATCATATTGAATGTTTAAGACTAATGTTGGATAAGTGCATGCAATGTCATATTTCCCTGAACCTGAAGAAGTGCATCTTCTTTTCACCCGTTGGAGTGTTGTTAGGGAATATTGTGTATAAGCAGGGGTTGTTGGTAGATATGTCCAAGATTGTCATTATTGTTGATCTACCCCCCCTCCCCCCCCCTACCTCAGTCAGACAACTGCACACTACATTGGGACATACTGGATACTACATAAAGTTCATTAAGGGCTACGCATAGATTACAACACCTATGGATAAGTTATTAAATAAATATTGTCAATTTCAATGGACAACAGAATGTCAGCAGAGCTTCGACACACTGAAACAGAAAATGGTTATTGTGCCTATTCTGGTTTTCCCAAATTGGAGCAAGAAATTTCACGTGCATGTCGATGCTTCATATATTTCATTAGGAGCAGTGTTAGCACAACCAGGAGCAGGATATATTGACCATCCGTTAGCCTTTTCTAGCAGGAATCTATCTATAGCTGAGATAAACTGAGAGAGAAGGTTTAGCCACGGTGCATGCGTTGCAAAAGTTTCGACACTACTTGTTGGGAGGACATTTTAAGATGTTCATGCATCACTCTCCATTGAAATACCTAGTCAAAAAGCTAGTGTTGGGGGGAAGGATATGTATATGGTTACTTCTATTCTAGGAATATGATTTTTAAATAGTAGTCAAGCCAGGGAGAATGAACAAGGGACCTAATCATTTTTCTAGGTTGGAGAATTGAGAGGAACCTACTAGTTTGGAGGATACACTACTAGATGCATAGTTGTTGGCCATCATAAGGGTTGATGATCACTTCGTTGAGATAGTCCAGTTCCTATCAATAGGAATGGCACCTAATGACTATACAATCATTCAAAAGTAACAACTGGTAGTTCGCGTTGTAGATTTTTCACTTATAGCTAGACAGCTATACAAGATAGGACCTGATGAGATCCTGAGGAGATGTGTTATGAAGGAAGAAAGACCATTGATTTTGGCAGAATCACGTGAAGGCATCGTAGGAGTACACTATGTAGGAAAAGAAATAGTGCAGAAGGTTCTTAGAACTGGCCTCTAGTGGCTTACTTTACATAAGGATGCTAAGGAATATTATAAAGCCTGCGATGTATGCCAGAGAGTTGGGAAATCTTCCAGAAGAGATGAATTCCTTTAGCACCACAGCTAACTTTACAGGCATTTGAGAAATGGGCCATTGATTTCGTGGGACCTATTAACCCACCAGGAAAGCACACAGGATCTAGATACATCATCACTGTGACAGAGTATTTGACCAGATGGGAAGAAACAAGAGCAGTGAAGGAATGTAGTGCAACTACAGCTGCGCGATTTATATTCAATGATATCATAACCATGTTTGGATGTCCGAAGACCCTGATGAGAGATTAAGGTACACACTTTATTAATAAGACTATCGAAGCTCTAACTTAGGAATTTGAAGTCCACCATCCAAAGAGTACTCCCTACCATCCACAAGCGAATGGGACGATCGAAGATTTCAACAAGATCTTGGAGACAACGCTGACGAAGATTTGCAGTGTGAATAGGGATGACTAGGATTTGAGAGTACCAGCAGTGTTATGGGCCTATAGAAATACTTGCAAGAAGTTAACAATGCAGACTCCATTTAAGTTGGTTTATGGTCTAGAAGCAGTTGTCTTTATGGAATATTTGGTTCCTAGTCCTAGAATTGCAGAATTCACATATATGGATGACACTGGTGTTGTTCAAGAGAGGCTTGCGCAGTTGGTAGAACTAGAAGAAAATCGATTTATTACAGGATTTCATCAGCAGGTACAGAAGGAATGAGAAAAGGCCTACCATGACAAACATATCAAGAAGCAATCCTTTAAGCAAGGAGATCTGGTATTGGTATATGACATCAAATTCATGAAGCATCTAGGGAAGTTCAGAACACATTGGCTTGGGCCATTTGAGGTCACAAATGTTACAGAAGGAGGAGTTGTGCAATTGAAGACACTGAATGGAGAGTGGAAGGAAGGTTTAGTGAATGGGATCCGGTTGAAATTGTACTATGACAACCAGTTGCCTCGCAACTCTCAGTAAAAGAAGAAGGAGACGGGTCTAGGTACTAGGTGTAATTGAAATTGGGTACCAGACACAGAAAGTACAATCTGCACAGGGAAGAAAGGGACAGAGCAGAAAGAACAGGCTACCCCACACAGTCTGAAGTCAAAGTGAAACAGAAGGTTCAGACCTGAAGTGCCTCGGAACGAGTCACATGTGAGTGTTGGGGGCCTGTTGGCCCTTGGTTATGCAAGAAAGTGAAGATTACGGAAGAAAAGGCGAAGTGTGAACTGTGCAGAAGACAGGTTGATTGAGATTAGGTCAAAGTGGTCAAAAGAGAAGAAAAGACGGAGTGAAGTAAGAGAAAGAAATTCATTGGACGGGGAGATCGAGGAAGACATATCAGCAAGGAATATGGATCGTGGACAACTCAGCAAGTGGAAAAATCCATCAATGGATTCTTTGGAGCACCTCGCAGGAAAGAAGGAAGGACAAGTTGGCGAATCCCTGAAAACGTTGGTCAAGTTGACCTAGGGTTTTAGACACCTAAGGTTTTGGTATTTAGGGTTTTGACATCTAAGTTTCGGCCTAAGGTTGTCTGAGAGTCATTGTAATGTATAAATAACAATCAAGAGGACCTGGGATGGGTTCGGTTATGTTATGAGGGGTGATTGTTGTTATTATTGAGGGAGAGATGTATCCTGTCAAGAGAGAGTCTGTGTTGTAACATCTTCAGCTGGGTGCGAAGATCAACCCTGCAGCTGGGTGGGCAAGGAGCGGAGAGAGAGAGAGAGAGAGAGAGAGAGAAGAAGAGAGATCTGCAAGCTAAGAGCGCAGATAGAACTGTATGTTTTCATATAATATCAAGAAACGTAGTTCTATGGACGTAGCCCTAGGGAGAGGGTGAACCATGTATATCTTGTTGTTTTGTGTGATTGATGTTGTGTTCTTTTTTCCTTCTAATTACTCTATTATCGCATCATTGTGTTAGATCAGAGATATAATTGTGCGAAGCAGGGTTGAGTTGGTAAATGATAACTAGATTGTTGTGTATTATTGTGTTGAATCCACTTTGCCTTTCCTCTAGTTGTAGACACACGTGTCCTGCAACCCCCTATTGCTACTTCAGGTGAGACTGCATCTGCTTTGTAGGTGTTGCTGAAAGGGCCAGTAGTTAGGGCTTGTTGGTGCGTTGTTAGAGCCGAACCCTGGGTCTGCCCCTGCGCCAACATTTGTTTTCATTTTCATTATTTTTATCTAATTTTATTTATTTTCTTTTTAAAATCACTGCATAATATTTTCAGCAGACATTATGATTAAGTGAAATGAAATATTTGTATCTCTAAAAATACACAATGAAAAATTTAGAAAAATTTGTATTCATAATCCTTAAACTGTTCTTTTCGAAAGTGTATTTTTAGATTTTACTTTTAAGTAAAAATTAAGATAGATACAAGGTGGGGGAAAACATGTGTTTAAAATTTGCAACGTTTTCAACTTGGTCATCTTAAAAAAAATCTAGAAATTATAATATGCATCACTTAGATTCAAAATTATAGTCATAATAAAATAGTCTATGTAGATTGTTGCAATATATTTCATTTGTGAAAACAAAATTTTAATAATAGATGCATTGTTGTGGGGGGGGGGAACGGGGCAGGGGGGGAATAATTCATTATCATTCCTTTCATGTTTAAGGAACATATTGTTAAACAATTGTCAAATTGACATATCAAATCTTAATAAAAAAAATTGAAAAATAGTCATTGGAAAGCTAACAAATTTCTTTACAAGTTTGTTTTTACTGTAAAGTGAAATTCTAAATAAAAAAAATACTTTTGCATGCTGGAAATTGAAGAACTTGTGAAAATATAGTTTTTTTTCTCATAAAACAAGAAAAATAGATACCCATCTTCATGATTTTACCCATACTACCCACTTTTTCATGATTACAAGTTATTGCATTGCTTGCGTTGGGATTACCTGCCTTGTTGACATATTGCTTCTACTCTCACAAAAAATATATGTTAATGTTAGAAAAAATCAAAGTTGATATAGTTAAATGAAAAGTTCAATAAACCCTTTTAACTCCACCAAAGTTTATTTATTTGAGATCTTTATTGATTATAAAAGAAGTTATGGATGATTTTCAACAAGCAATTTTAACATATAGAGTGATGCGACTAAGCATATTTTTCAGTGGCTAAGGTTTACCCTAGCCTCCCCCGTTTGAACCCATTTTCGTTGCAAAATAATTGTAATTGTTGCAATACTAAGCTAGTGAAATCCAAGTCCGCAGGCATGATCCATTGCCCTACTTTTTAAGTCGGTCTACTTCATAGGAGTTTCATTTTCGAGATGGAGAAGAATTTGTAATATGGAACCATGGAACCTCATGGGTGCATTGATCTGCTGAGAAATATGCTCACTGTATTCTCTGGTAACCGAGCATCCAACCATGGGAGACCCAGAGGAATTTAGTGCCCTAGTTCATTCCTTCATTCCATGGAAACGAATCCAACCTCAACCATAATTTTTTTTCAAAAAATTGGAAGATATCCCTCACCTAGATCTTCCATCTCTGGAGGCAAGAAAGAAATCTCTCATCCTCTCTGAGCAGGCTTCGGTTGGAAAATTTACAAGTCTTAGGCCTAGCCAAAGATATGTTGAAGCACGGGTGGTAGAGCATTGGTACTCCAAGATAAAAGGACATATAACCATGTTTTCCTTTGATTTTGGTTATTATGTTTTTCTTTTTCTAAACAAAGAAGAGATAGATGTGATTTTCGGATCTGGGCCATACTGCATGGGTTCCAAGGGAATGTATCTCTCCCCATGGAGCCTCGACTTTAACCCTAAATAGTAAATTACAATAGCCCAAGTGTGGCTGAGATTATCTCATCTTCCACTGATTTTCTAGGATGATGGTTCCCTAAAATAAATTGGAAACAAACTGGGACATTATTTAGACAGAGAACAACCCAAAGGGAATCTATATTCTAATGCAAGAATATGCAAGGAGGTGGATTTGAAGAAGGGGCTCCCATAAGCTTTGCAAATCAACCTAAATGGGTAGACCCATCATCAAGTGTTGGATTACAAGCAAATCCCTTTCAAGTGCATGGTTTGTCATGCTCATGGACATTTTGTTAAAAATTGTTCAAAACACCAAGAAGAGTAGCCTTCTTCAAAGCTACAATGAAGGAAGGAACCTGAATTCAAGATGGTTCCAAGTAGGTGAAGGAAATTTTAGTGAAAGAGGCCATCTCACCCAAAGCCATCTCAAGAGATTCCACCTTTGTTAAGAAACAACAAGTATGAATTTCTTGGGAACCTCAAGGAAATAGTAAATCCAGAAAATATAGAAAAAGAGGTTGAAGAGGAACATGAAGGACCAAGTCAGCCTAGAAATTATCCATACCCATCCCCTAAGGATCAAGGGGCCAATTCCCAAGAAGAAGAGAAGGAAGTAGAAGCAAGAGAGGAAAATGAAGAAGATGCAAAGGAATCAGAGGAAAAATAAGAGAAAGTGGAAGAATCGGAGAGGGAATCATGTAAAAAAAAGGAATATGAATTGGAACCAAAAGTGCAATCTCACTTGGAGTCAATTAAATCCTTCTCTTTTGCTAAAGCATTGGAAAAGAATGCCCCAAATCCCTCCCCTCCTATTGCAAGGGGAAGGAAAACAAATTGGGACGAAAATGCTTATGAAGAAAAAATGAATGTTTGATTGGGTTAGGCCATCAAGCAACTATTATCTTCCCTGTGATTAGAAGAGGGGTTGGAGAAAGCATGAGATAAAAATGTTATGTTTATTTGTTTACCTATGTATTCAGTTTGTTAGAATTAATGAATGTACTAAAGAAATTGACATAAGTAGATGTAGAAAAAATCATCTTATCACGTGATGGCCTTATGAAGGGAGGATGGAAATTCATAAAATGCTTAAATGAGGAAAACTCTATAAATCAACACCATGTAATGTATGCTAATCTTGATTGAAACCTTTTTTTATATATTATAAATAAATTTTTAATTTAAAAAATAAAATATTTAATAAATAAAATAATATATTCAAAATTCATTTTATAGATATCAAAATATTTGTGCAAAATTTAATAAATAAAAATTATATATTCGAAATTTATTTTATAGGTATCTCAAAATATTTGTGCAGTGATATCTATTTTTTCATAGTTCTATTGCATCCAAATATATTAAAAGACATCATAATTAATTCATCCAATATGTTAAAAGACACCATAATTTACTCATTCAATATCTTAAAAGAAGTCATAATTAACTTATGCTAATATGATGGATATTAATTAAATATTCAAATTAATTACATATAAATATTTTATCATTAAAGTTTTATTAACAAATTTGAATTTTGAATATAATATTTATTTTACCCGCAGTCATAAGTACATCTAGAAATTTGAATTTGAAACTTCATCAAACATAACATTTCATATCACTAAACTTACCAATTAAACTTCTCCATAAAACATAACACTTCATATCACGAAACTTACCAATTAAACTTCCCCAGATAACTAACTTTAAATATCATATTAAAATTAACTTTAAATATAATTTTACCTTAAACTTCGAATCCAACTCAAATTTAAATTTAATATATTTTTCCTTTCCAAATGGTATATGACTAGCACAGCAGCAAAATAACTGCTGGTGAACGCCGAAAGGTTGAGAAGATGAAATGAATTTTAAAAAATATATATTAAATTTTATTATCTATTAACAAATAAACTGTTGGGCTTCATTTATCTAGTGTTAATATTTTAATTTCTGTCAAACACTTATTTGGCAATCAGTTAGCTATCAAAGTAATTTTTAAATATGATTAGGTAAATGTAAAAAAGTAAAGACATAAACTGATGTCTTTATAATAGCTAGGAAATTAATGATTGAAATCACAGTGATTTATTTTGTGTGACTACTAAGAATATTCCAGCCATATTTAATCATGTCCATAAAAACTTATTAAGCATTAAACCCTTATTAAATCTGTCCATTGTCAATAGGTATACGCCTTTCGGCCTAATAACAGTGATAATTTTTTTAGTACAAATGGTGACAAATTTGCATGGAGTCCAATTTGAACTTTGAATATAATATTAAAATTAATTTTGAATATAATTTTGGCTTCGAATTCGAAATTCGAAATCTGTTGTAATTATGATAAATTAAAATTAATAATAATTTAACAACTATATTAATAGTTAAGTGAAGAGTTAGTGTATATTTTGAAATGAAATTGAATTATAAATTTCGGTGAAGTACTTATCTAATACTTTAAAAATATACATTCAAAAGTTTTTAATTTTTTTATTTAATCATTTCAATTCATTTGATCGATCACTTTTAATTACATAATGATCACTTTTAATTACATAATTGTACTAATTAAAAATATTCAGTCAAATGTTGATCATAATATACGTAATTTAAAATTTTAACGATTGAACATAGCATATATAATTTATAATCAAATGTTGATCATAATATACATAATTTAAAATATTAACGGTTGAACATAACATATATAATTTAAAATATGATAGTCAAACGTTGATCATAATATAATATACATAATTTAAAATATTAACGGTTGATCATAATATATATAATTTAAAATATTAAAAAATCATAGAAATTTGTGTCCGTACTAAAAAAAATTCCACCGACATGGGTGGGGACAAAACAAAGAAATATGTTCCAAATAAGAGTTATCCACTCCCATATTTTAAATCAACGAAAAGCCAAAAACTTTTGCGTTGTAAAAATTTAATCAAGTTTGTATTACATGCCGCCAGGGATGGAATCTGACCAGTCGGGGAAATTTGCCCAGTAATTTTTTTTGAAAAACCGTCGATATATACGACAAAACGTGTATCGAAGTTGTGAAAGTTATATTGGATTTGAAATTCTAACCCTGCTATAAAGTAGTAGTTTAACCGTTTTATGTTTTGAGTTATATTTTTTTTTTAGTTTTCTTTTAATTTGGTGAAAAATTGTTAGATCTGCAGAGACTAGAAGTTGTTTATAGATTTTTCAGTACTCTAATTTTTTTTTAATATTTAAAAATATAATTTAAACAACAAAAATTTGTAATTTCATATAGATTTATATCATAGAATTCCAATAAAAAAACTTAGAACAATCAGAAAAAACAATAAACCAAATTTAATTTCCAAAAATTTTCACATTGTAAACATTTAATCCAGTTGGTTAGTATTACATACATCAAATTTGACTTAAAAGCCTTGATATGTAACAACCTTGCCTACTTAATAATTTTTCCTTTCTTTTCACTAGGAGAGTGGTTACTTAATAATTTTTATTTTCTTCTCTAAGTAATCTAAAATCAAAACAATGGTATAATAAATAACAAAATCATAACATAGGTGTATCCCTATGCTTTGTTAAGGATCATTTTATAGTTTAAATAAGTGAGTTAAAATAGAGATTTTAATAAAGAGGAAATTGTATCCAAGAATCAATTTATTACTCAATCAATGCAACACCTAAATCAAGTTATGCTCTTTGAGTGGAGCTTAATCTCAATGGGAATAAAGATCACATTCTCTAAATGATCAACACATACTAAGACTCGTTTTACCTAGCAATCACAACTATGGGTAAAATAATCAACTAAAACTTTAATCTATGTGGTGGAGAGGCCTTTAGACTTACAACACTCCCATACCTCACATGGCTATGTTGTGCAAGAACACCCACTCTATCTCCTCATATTGTAGTTCCTCTGGCTATGGATCCCTTTTACAAGGACTATATGATTCCACTCAAGCCTTTGATACCTCCAATTGTGGGCAAAAGCTACTTCAACTCTTGACACCTCTAGTTGTAGAGTCACAAAGGTTCAAAAAAATTGCTAGGCACAACAATGGGCATCAACAACCAACTTTGGTCAAATACACCCATAACCTCATCTACCCACTCAAATAAATGTTGATACACATCATAACCATCACAAATCAATTATTTATCTTTCTTAAAGGTAACAAATAGTATAATTCCCAACTCCCTAAAAAAACAAAAGTTTATTTTAATCTTTCCAATAATAACAATTCATACTCAATAAAGTATTTTGGCCTTCCTATTCCCCTTTTCTATATACACTTTGGGAAAAAAATAGGCTTAGGAGCAAAAGTGGCATAAGATGAGTACTTATGAAATAACTAATCTCTCTTAGGATTTTTAATCCAAACCCAACTTAAAAAGTATTTCTCAAGCGTTATTGGTCATTATTCTCCTTCTTAAGCTCACATAGGTAGTAAGTATGTGTTGGCTATCCTTATTGAGAAAAATTTCCCTTTCCATGGGTACAATTTCCACCACAATTAACATTTTATGTGACTCAAGTCAATGTGAGTCTCTGAAAACATCAACATGCACAAGATTATCCCTTTTGAGAACATCGTTTCAAATAGACTTTACCAAATCAAATAGTTACACTGAGGGGGATAAAAATAGTAATAATAATAATAATAATTATTATTATTATTATTATTATTATTATATCTTTCAATTATCATCTGAACAACAATTCGGAAATAATGAGTCCATATCACCATCTCCCTCTTAAACATTACAAACATAAAGTGAACATAAAGTGGTGAAAAGTGGTGAAAAGTGGTGAAAAGATCAATCATCAAAAGGGTAATTTAATATAGCACTAGGGTTGTTATAGAAAGATAATGAGCAAGATGCACAATGCTAAGTGTGTTACATAAAGATATTGGTGAGATATAGTATATTATATCTTTCAATTATCATCTGAACAACAATTCGGAAATAATGAGTCCATATCACCATCTCCCTCCTAAACATCACAAACATAAAGTGAACATAAAGTGGTGAAAATATCAATCATCAAAATGGTAATTTAATTCGACAAGATGCATAGCACTAGGGTTTTTATAGAAAGATAATGGGAAATATGCACAATGCTAAGTGTGTTACATAAAGATATTGGTGAGATATATTATATTATATCATTCAATTATCATCTGAACAACAATTCGGAAATAATGAGTCCATATCACCATCTCCCTCCTAAACATTACAAACATAAAATGAACATAAAGTGRTGAAAAGATCAATCATCAAAATGGTACTCTAATTCGACAAGATGCATAGCACTAGGGTTGTTATAGAAAGATAATGGGCAAGATGCACAATGCTAAGTGTGTTATATAAAGATATTGGTGAGATATATTATTTTGGGCATTGAAGTAAAAATAAAGTACAAAAACATCTAATGTGGTTGAGCCAATGAAAGTACAAATATTTAGTCTCTTTAAAACAAAACACAAGGTTGTATAAATATTTTCATACACCAATCCTAATTAGAGTTAAGCTTTCAACATAGATGTTTCCAAAACCAAAATATGAGATAGAATATTTCATAAATTTATGTGTGAATACGAAGTGGTACTTTTTTTTTTTTGCAACAAGTTTTCATTTTGCACGAGCTCCCATTTCAATCTTGAGATTAGATCAAAAACATATTTTTCCTAACACCTTGGATTTGAGGTGAACAAGATTTGATGTTAAATGAAAAGAAGTTCTTATAATAATTCATGAGAGAAGAATGTGTAGAAACTTAAAACATAAATGAAATAAACAACAAACAATTAACAACATAGTTTTTTTAGGAAAACCCTTCCCAGAAAAAAACCCCACACTCAAAAGCACACTCAATGTATTATACAACTAAATGATTACAAGGTTACAATACATTATAGACTCCCCGTGCTCTCAATAAGAGTTTTTAGGATAGGCAACTCCTAAGGCCTATACCATGAGATATCTTACAATAGAGTATCACAAACCATTAAAGAGGTTGCACATAATCCACTAGTGTATTATATAACAACTAAATGTTTACAAGGTTATAATACATTATAGATTATTCGTGCTCTCAATAAGAATTTTTAGGATAGGACAACTCCTAAGGCCTATACCATGATCTATATCTTAGAATGGAGTATCCCAGACTATTAAACAAGTTGCACATAATCCATAATTCACTAATGATAAACCATTGATAACCAAATCAAAGTTATCTTAACTACTCTATAACCAAGTCAAAAAAAACCCAACAATATTTTGTTACCCTCACTATAATTTCATTACCAAATTTTCAGTAAAAAAATGCCAAAAAAATCCCTTACTTAAACCTCAAAACCAATAATCCTACACCAAATTTCCATTTTCCATTTCATCCTTATGACATCGAAAATTTTCCCAATACCATTTCAGAAACTTTTGTGCCACTCCCTCAATTCTTCACCCTGAAACCAAACAAACCAAACAAATACACGCTGAAACCAAACAATATCAAGTGTATCTGTTGCGTTAAAATGCTTCATATGTTGCTCTTGTATCAAGGTTCGTAAGATATTAAACTTTATGTAAATAATAAATTGCAAGGTAGACATTAATATCATAGATCTTTGCCTGGTAA
>JASDQU010105574.1:0-18565 GCA_032191745.1 Picea mariana
GTAATTGTCTTCTTAACTAATTCAAAATTCATTTTATTAATGCTCTAAGGCAGTTACTTGTTTTTTCCCTTTCCTGTTACACTTTTCAAATCTCAATTCACAACTTAGATTCATTGCCTCATTTAGCCTTTATCCTTTGGATATTTCTACCTGTTGATCAATGTTTTCATTCAATTTCGGGAATTTTGACTCCATATCCCTGTGTGTTCCTCCCCTTGATTGCTAACAACTTTATTAAAAAACCCCAAAACAAAACAAATATAGCCACCGATTTCCAAAGAAATATCAAGTGACATGAGAGAGCCCTCTTTGAGTTGAGAAGGCTAGTGCCTCAGCTCTAAAGCTGGTTGAAATAGTTACCTCTGCCGTTTATCTATCATCCAGAGAAAATTTACATAGTTCTAGCATTCTGGTGTCATTGTCGGGGATGAAATTGAAAAAATTTCCCTGGGAAAGAACGACATGGTTGAGTTCTAAGGTATGAGAGCAGTAGACACTTAGGCACATATTGGATCTATTCCTGCTCTAGTGACTCCACACATCAAAAAATCAGTTTGAAGGTGATTCCACTGGTAGAAGAATCCAAAAATTTAAATTTTCACTGGTGACTCCACTCTCAATGAAAAATCCATCTTCCAAAACATCATTGGCAACTCCACTATTTGAAGATGAGTTTAATATGTGCAAGGTATGCTCCAATGAATCGATCTCATATTCCAAGCTTTCCAAATCGTATTCCTCACATAAATTGGCAAAAATATTTGCCTAAATTCGAAGCTGGGAAAGCAAATGATGTTGCCTTGCACTTGATTAGATTTCACATGCACATATGTAAGTTGGGGGTTGAATTTCATGAGGATTGTTTGATGAAAATGTTTATGGCTACTCTAGAGGGGAAAGCAAGATTATGGTATGAAGGTTTAAAACCAGGTAGCTTATACTCTCTTAAAGATTTAAATATAACATTATTTAAGCATTATGGAGAATCTAATCCTTCACCCTTGGTGTTTGAAGATTGTTATGAATTTTGTGAACATTTCGTTAAGTACCTTAAAAATGTTTTTGGTGATGAAGAGTGTATGAATTATGAAATCATAGAAGCCCTTTATGAATATTCATCCCAACAACAAATAGTATCCCCTCCTTTGGTTGAAGGTGGAGGTGATCAAGAAATTGTTGTTGAAAGTCATTTTCCTTCCCCTGAACTTGATGAAGATATTTAGCAAGATTTTCAGCAAGACAAAGTATTTCAAGGTTGTCTTTCTCCCCCTATGAATGATATGGTTGTTAAAATTCTAAGTGGCCTAGACATGGATGAGGATTCTGAAAATGAATCTATGGAAACTTCCAGCAATGAACAAACAAATGAAATAGAACTTCAGGAAAGAAACAAAACAACATATGCCATTTTTCAATAAAAAATACAGAAAGATAATGAAGAGGCAATTGTTTTATTTGATTCATTTGAAAATCATGGTTTTGAAAATGCATCCATGGGAACTTTAGAATGTGAAATAGTTCATGATGTTATCTTTTCAAATTTACATGAAGGTTATGAGCAGGAATTTATTTTCATTCATTCATTTGAAAGTCAAAATCACTGTCCTCAAGAAAATTGCAGAAGGTTAATAAAATAAAATCATAATTGTTTGATGAACAAGACGATATCCTTGATGTACATAATATGGCTATCACATTTGAAGATGTTAAAGAATGTATGAATTTTTTTGTTGATATGCATGGAAGAGGAGACAAACCTATTGCTACAATTTCATTTCAAAATATTCTTAAAACTGAAGAGATAGAGCAAGAGCAACAAACACATATGAAAGAGGCTTGTCTTTTTGTTTTTGCTCATTAAGAAGAAATGTTTTTTCATTCTTTTCAAGATCCTGTGGCCATCCTATTACAGCCTTCAGTGAAGGAGGAGTTTGTTTCATTCATAAGCTCAAGTTTTGGATTCAACTTTTGTTTTCAGCTACCATCGTTTACATTTGTCTTCCTGCTTAAGAAAGATGTGATCGGAGAAAAATCGAGAAGACAATTGCTTGATTGGTTGCATTGGCACTTTAGCATCACTTGATTGAGTATTCATTTCAAGCAATTTTAGAGTAGATAGGAGTATGCAAATAATCTTGTTGGTCAAGCATTTTTCAGTTTGGATTTCCAGTAGTGTGTACAATCAAGTTTTAGCAGTGTATTCAGTGTTCAGTATCCAGTTGAGAGTAGTGTGCAGAGTTTGGTTTTCAGTAGACACTGGTGACAGGTCGGATCAGGGTACACAAACATGTTTTGGGAGCATCCCAATGGATGAGGCACCGGGTCTACGAGTTCTTTGCTACCTCACTGGGAGGATAACATCCCCAATAGGAGCCTATGTTATCACCATAACAATTCGGTATGGACTACAAATTTGATATTTAGCAGAGGGATAAAGTAGTGTAGAGATACGACGTGATTTGGAGGACATGGCTACATTTTGCGGAGAAGGGAAAATATAGCAGAGGCGCAAAAGGTGGAGCCTGACGGACCATAGGTCATGGAGCGGCCTAGAGCAATGGCCAAGACCCGTATCGAGTGATGAAATAACACGAGATTTAATTATGTGAAAGTGAGCCGAGGAAAATACCATGGTTTCTTTTCATGGACACGTGGCGACACCAGAGGTACATCGGGGTGAAAAGCGGTTTACTCAAAGCCATTTTTTCCAATCCCCAATATCGAAAGTTGATGGTGTTATCACCTGCTAATTTGCATTTTATTTTTCCAAAGCAGCTTGTCCTTGTGCTATATTTCCACTCAGATTTTAAGACTTTTTCACCAGCTCCGTCAAGCTCCCATCACCTAAATCCTTCACTCAAATGATCATCCAAAATATTCATGTCCTCCATGAGGGCGCACATACATATCGAGGATTGGAGTAGCAAGGAGGTTAATTATCTGAAGGCGGGTTGGGGAAAATTATTGTGGTTTATTTGGTGGACACGTGTTTCAGTGGAGGTAAAAGCAATTTGGATTAAACCACTCCATCCCAAGACTGATGTAATAAATGCACCATTTATCATATGTTTAATGTGCGACATTTTTCCAGGAGTGCATTTCAACAACAATTGTGGAATTTCTAATAAATGAAATTCCTCCTAACGGTGAAAAGGTTTTACAGAGGTAAGATTTAATAAATTAATGTTTATTTCCATGAAAAAGATGGGAAGATGCACGTGAATGAAGACTTGGATAATTATTTATCCAAAGATTTATAAAAGTAAAAGAAGAAGATAAAAGGTATTTTACCAAAGACGGTAAACTGGAAAAAACACACAGTAAATGTTTTTCCACAGTGAAACAGTAAATTGGAAAAACATTACACAGTAAATGATTTTCATAGGTAAATAGTAATAGTGAATGTTTTTTATAGTGAAATGGTGAATTGAGAAAAACAAGACATGGTTTTAAAAGAACCATGGGCATGAATTAAATTATGGAAATTTAATTCTACAGGATATAAAATATTTGGGAATTATTTTTATTTCAAATATATTATTCCCAAATATTTAATGAGAATATGGATAAATGCAATTATATTTGAAAGATTATGAGTGACATTTCAAAGACAGCATGGTAGAGGAAGGAGCTGGAACGTTAGAGGAATCTGCAGGGATCATGAAACATTTTTTTTCTTCAGACTGAAGCGTTAGAGGACACTGAAGGAATGATGCAGGAGCATCTCCAACATCAAGCGAGCCAGTGCGGAAGCGAAGGACAGCTGGACAAGCCAGCACAAATTTTGAATTTCTCTTGGAGTTGATGCGCGAACATAAATGTGGCAATTTAATGAAGCACACTTGTATAATGTAAACGGACCTTGAGAAATTCTCTCTCGTCCTTAGTATATAGAAGGCATTTAAAGTAGTTAATGCAAGTAGGTAGACTTGAATGTGTAGATTAGACAGTTTTAGAGTGCAAGAGGGAAACGTGATATAAACACCCTCATCGTGTATTGTAACAAGATGGAAGATCGGTAGTGAGCATAGAGGAGAAGCAGAGAGTTGTGTAAGAACACCCATGTACATATATTTGAATTAATATAAGAGTTTGATCCAAATTCATGGTTTTGTGTTTGTTCTTTGTATATTGATGCTGAATGATATGCTCATGGATGTTTGCTTCCTGTTATGCATTTGCTTTATATGCTGTGTATATGATTTCATGTTCAAGTTTGAAGTCTAAGAGGAAGTAGGAATGAGTTTCAATTGTTTCTCTATCTGAGCCAGATTCCTGCAAGGAGTGCAGTTGAGGTGTCTGCAAGGAGTGCGTTGACAAAGGGTTTAGATAGAGATAACTTTTGTTCTCATTTGCTCTAAGGTGCAGATAGGCATAGGAGCCGTGCGAGGAGTGCGCAGGCCGAGTGAAGTCTCAGGGTTGCAAACCTGAGTAAAGCATTGAGGGACTGCTGTTGTAGGTGTGCGCAGGGTCGGAAGGATTCAGCACTTGGAAGTGTCTGAAGGTTTCCACAAGGAGTGTGCGCAAGAGTCTTCTTGAAGACTCAGAGTTATAAGGAAGCTCAGAAAGGATAAGGCCTTCGAAACGGTTGAAGGACAGCGCAGAAGAAGTAGTACCTTGAAGTTTTCCAGAGGCGTCGTAATTTTGAGCGCAGGAGGGTGAGTTTCGTGGAGAGGAGCAGCTTAGTTAGTTGTGCAGAGGTTCTCAGAGTAAGAATATATGGTCGAAATTCTCCGAGGAGGATTCGCGAATTTCTGTGAGCCGTTAGATCTCATGGAGGAGCAGGGGAGATACTACGAGTATTCTCTAAAGGTTCAAAGCTCAGGAGGGACATGACTATAGATTCGGGCCACAAGGGCCATCGGATTTATTCATGGTTGGCCATATTGAGGTTTCATGGGTTGAAGTCCCGTGAACATTGCAATGAGAATCACGAAATCGTGAAATGTGATATCCCGCCGGCTAAGGGAACAGTGTGGGGCCACAGGAGTCAGCGAGTGGATAGGTGGCACGCTATTTTGGGGTTTCACAGCGAGAAGTCCTGAAACAATTGCATTAGGATTCGCGATACCGTGAAGTCCGAAGTCCCGACAGGGTTGAGGTAGCGTTGAAAAGTCAAACTCGCGCGTGCATTGGAGTTTCGACATATCAGGATTCGGGAGTCGGTGAGACAAGTTGTTTGACATCGTGAGTGCCAAAATCACGATAGGGAAAATCCTAAAGGAAAAATGTCAGCGTTGAATGTTGTTGGGTTTCAGGGATTTGAGAGACCAATGCTTGACATATGAATTCGCGAAAGAGTGAATTCTGATCTCCTAAGTGTAACAAGGGGATCCAGTGAGAGATTGTTGTGGGTGCAGATTTCCTGATAGGGAAATAGAAGAACTGGTTAGAGTTCTTTGGGCCATGGAAAAAGGAAATATTCTGTGTCGACGTGGACCTTCCGACCTGTAGGTTGTGTTGGGAGGGCGTTGGCGTCAGTTTGGTATCAGAGCACATAAAGGTTCTTTGCTTTCTGTAGTAGAGAAGAAAAAGAAGAATTCACCATGCCACCAAGGAGAAGGGACATGCAAACACCCGATCCACTAGAGGATAGGGAAATGCCGAGAAGAAGAGGCAGGTAGATGATATATCTAGCCATGGAGAGAGAAATGCGTGATCTATGAGCTATACTCGAAGACATGGAGACAACGCAAAGATGCATAGTCAGTGCTGGGGATCTTGGTTATTTTGAGAGTGAAGTTGAGGCTGAACGTGAAGAAGAAGTTGCAACTAAAGATGCATAACGTTTGATCAGAGCTATTGCCAGGATGGGTGCAAGGGCGAAAGTGGAAATTCCAGTTTATGAGGGAAACTTGGATGCAGAGGAGCTTCTAGACTGGATTAGAGCTCTAGATACATACTTCAACTATGAAGATGTTGAAGAGGAAAAGAAAGTCAAGCATGCTGCCATGAGATTGGAAGGACATGCAACATTGTGGTGGGATGAACTACAAGTTGACAGATGCTACAAGGGAAAGCAGAATATCAAAAGTTGGGACAGAATGATTGCGAAGATGAAGGCGAAATTCATTCCCAGGGATTATCAAATTACTCTGTTCAGGAGGATGCAGAACTTGAGACAAAAGCTGATGACAGTGAAATAATACACTGAGGAATTCTATAAATTGAACATCAGGGTAGGTCATCGAGAGAGCGATGATGAAAAGGTTTCCAGATATATGAATGGCCTGAGATATGATATCCAGGATGAGATGAGCATGGTAACCATCTGAACGGTGGAAGATTCTTATCAGATGGCTCTGAAAGCAGAAGAGAAGCTGAGCCGAAAGAAAGGTCAAAGAGGCTGAGGCAGAAGTCATCCCAGAGGCAAATCAGTTGCCCAGGACAAATATCAGAAGCCCAAAGAGGACTAGAAGAAACCTCAGACTTGAATTGAGAGAGGTGGAACCTCACAGCGGGGGCAATATACTGAACAACGAGGGAAACATACTGAGTAGAGAGGAGATTATGCTAACAATAACACTTTTCCTCGTACTAGAGGTAGAGGAAGAGGAAGAGGTGGAGTAATAACATGCTTAACGTGTGGAAAGAATGGGCACAAGTCTTATGAGTGTCCAGATAAAAAGAAGGAAGGAGGAGAAGCTCACATCACTGAAGAACAGAGGTGGGATGTTGAGGTAGAAGACGCTGAAGGCGGAAGATCGTTGATGATGCAAAAATTCCTTTTGACACCAGAGAAGGAGGTGGAGAGTTCATTCCAAAGGACCAGACTTTTTAGGACTGCTTGTAAGACCAAGGACAGGGTATGCAAGGTTATTATGGATAGTGGTAGCACGGATAATCTCGTTTCTACAGAGATGGTAGAGAATATGGAGCTGGAGACGACTGATCATCCAAGCCCATATAGAGTTTCGTGGCTACAAAAAGGACACCAGGTAACTGTCACTAAACAATGTTTAGTTGAATTCAAGATAGGAGGATATAATGATAAGATATTATGTGATGTCATTCCTATGGATGTTTGTCATCTATCGCTGGGTAGACCATGGCAATATGACATAAATGTGATTCATGACGGGATAATGAACACA
This sequence comes from Picea mariana, assembly GCA_032191745.1. Classification (NCBI taxonomy): domain Eukaryota; kingdom Viridiplantae; phylum Streptophyta; class Pinopsida; order Pinales; family Pinaceae; genus Picea; species Picea mariana. The sequence goes on from JASDQU010105574.1 coordinate 7,095, forward strand.
TACACCCTGGAGAAGAATGGGAGGACACACATGTTGCTTCCAATCAAGGATAAAGAGGTGAAACTGGAAGTAAGCAACACAATACTTCTCATGAGTGGGAAGGAACTTCTTACAGAGGTCAAGAAGAAGGAGGATCCACAGTTCATTATGGTCAGGAAATCAAAGATTGTTTTGACCAGCACCAGGGTAGATGATTTACCAGAAGAGGTTCAGGAACTGCTGGAAGAGTTCGTTGACATAGTAGTGGACGAATTACCTCGTTCGTTACCACAGATCAAAAGTGTGAGTCATCACATTGATCTCATACCAGGAACTAGTTTTCCAAACAAAGCCACGTACAGGTTGACGCCACAAGAGAATGAAGAGATTAAAAGGCAAGTCCAAGACTTGTTCGACAAAGGTTTGGTCAGGGAAAGCTTGAGTCCATGTGCTGTTCCAACAGTACTCAGTCCAAAGAAAGACGGAGGCTGGAGGATGTGTACTGACTCGAGGATGATCAACAAGATAACCATCAGGTACAGTTTTCCATTGCCGAGGATGGATGATCTGATGGATTGCTTGAGTGGAGCAAAGTATTTTTCAAATATTGATTTGAAAAGTGGTTATCATCAAATCCGCATGAGAGAAGGTGATGAATGGAAGACAACATTCAAAACCAATGAAGGTTTGTATGAATGGATTGTTATGTCGTTTGGCTTAACCAATGCACCGAGTACCTTCATGAGGTTGATGAACGAAGTCTTGAGGGAGTTCATCGGGAAATTTGTTATTGTGTATTTGAATGACATATTAGTTTACAGTAAAACAATGGCAGAGCATCTGAAGCATTTGGCTATAGTAATGCAGAAATTATAGCAGGAGAAGCTGTTGATAAATATAAAGAAATCCTCATTCATGAAGACAGAGCTCATTTACTTGGGATTTGTTATTTTTGCAAATGAGTTGAGGATGGATCCAGATAAGGTGGAAGTGATCAAAAGTTGGCCATCATTGAAGAATATTTTCGAGGTGAGAAGTTTTCACGGATTGGCTAGTTTCTACCGAAAGTTCATCAGGAATTTCAGTGGAATTAGTTCAGTGATGATGGATATAGTGAAGAAAAGACACAAGTCTTTTCACTAGACAGAAGAAGCTGAAAAGAGTTTTAATCTGTTGAAGAGGAAGATCACGAAACAACCAATTTTGGTGTTGCCGGATTTCCAGAAAACATTTCAAGTGAAATGTGATGCAAGTGGGTTTGCAATAGGGGCAGTCTTGAGTCAGGAAGACAGGATGATAGCATACATCAGTGAGAAGATGAATGAAGCGAAAGTGAAGTACTCCACTTATGATAAGGAGTTCTATGCTATTGTTCAAGCATTGAAAAAATGGAGACATTACTTGATCCCGATTGAGTTTGTTTTATATAGTGACAATCATGCATTGCAGTTTGTGACTCAACAGGAGAAGTTGAATCAGAAACATGTTAAATGGGTTGAGTATATGCATAATTTCACTTTTGTGATAAAACATATTTTTGGTACTACTAACAAAGTGGATGATGCTTTGAGCAGGAAGTGGTTGCTGTTGCAGGAGTTCAAAGTCAAAACGTTGGGTTTTGATGATCTCAGGGACATGTACGCAGATGATCCAGATTTTAGGGAGGCGTATGAAGCAGTTAAGAATCCAATTCTCAGAGATAGAAACCAATGGATAGAGTACATGATCTAGGAAGGATTACTGTTCAAGGGTAATCAACTGTGTATTTCGAAATGCTCCATGAGGGAGAACTTATTGAAGGAGAAACACAGTGGAGGATCGGCAGGACACTTTGGTCATGAAAAGATGTTCGCAAAGATAAATGAGTCATATTTTTGGCCGGGAATGCGAGAAGACATCAAGATATTCATAGAAAGATGTAGAATTTGCCAGCATTCGAAGGGGAGGAAGCATAATGCGTGGTTTTATCAACCATTGCCCATACCAGAGAGGCCGTGGGACGCGATTAGCATGGATTTCATATTGGGGTTGCCAAGAACACAAAGAGGTGTTGATTCAATCTTTGTGGTGGTGGATAGATTTTCCAAGATGGCACACTTCATTCCATGTCAGAAAACCAGTGACACAACTCACATTGCGAATCTGTTTTTCAAAGAGGTCATTCGACTTCATGGCTTACCAAGGAGTATAGTTTCGGATCGAGACACCAAATTCATAGGGAATTTTTGGAGGACCTTATGGAAGAAGCTGGGAACTGACTTGTCATTTAGTTCAGCTTATCATCCTTATACGGATGGATAGATAGAAGTGGTAAATAGAAGTCTGGGAGACTTGCTGAGAATCTTGGTGACAGAACACCACAGCCAGTGGGACCACATATTACCACAGACAGAGTTTTCTTATAACGATGCAATTAATAAAAGCATAGGGAAGAGTCCATTTCAGGTTGTCTATGGCATGCAACTGAGAGGAATTTCTGAACTGATGGATTCAGAATAGACTGCGACTAGGAGCGCTAGTGTAGAAGAATTCACAGAGGCGATGAAAGAACTTCACAACCAGGTGAAGGAGCGATTGCAGAATTCAAGCCAGGAGTATAAGCGCAGCGCAGATCAACATAGAAGACAACTTCAGTTTGAGGTTGGTGACTTCGTTCTGGCACATTTGAGAAAGGAAAGGTTCCCGAGGGGAACATATAATAAGTTTAAAATGAAGAAAATCGAGCCATGTAGGGTCTTGAAGAAATTTGGGGCAAATGCTTACGAGATTGAATTACCCGATGGGATCGAAATTTATCCGATATTCAATATCTCGGATTTGTACCCATATAGAGCCGAGGAAGCAAAGACTGGAGATGAGCAGCCAGTGATCCAGTGGCGAAAACAGATGCCAGTTGCAGAAAAGCCACAGATGGAGCGCATACTGGATAAAATAGTGAGCAAGAAGACTAGGCGAAAAGAATACTTTGAGTATCTGGTCAAATGGAAGAACCATCCGGTTGAATATGCCAACTGGGAGAATGAAGAGGAGATACAGAAGCATGGACAGATCGTGCGTGAACTCATGGGCAGGAGCCCATGAAATTTTTCAAGCGAGGGAGTATGATGCAGGAGCATCTCCAACATCAAGCGAGCTAGCAGAGAAGTGAAGGACAGCTGGACAAGCCAGCACAAATTTTGAATTTCTCTTGGAGTTGATGTGTGAACATAAATGTGGCAATTTAATGAAGCACACTTGTATAATGTAAACGGACCTTGAGCAATTCGCTCTCGTCCTTAGTAGATAGAAGGCATTTAAAGTAGTTAATGCAAGTAGGTAGACTTGAATGTGTAGATTAGACAGTTTTAGAGCGCAAGAGGGAAATGAGATATAGACACCCTCATTGTGTATTGTAACAGGATGGAAGATTAGTAGTGAGCATAGAGGAGAAGCAGAGAGCTATGTAAGAACACCCATGTACAGATATTTGGATTAATAGAAGAGTTTGATCCAAATTCATGGTTTCGTGTTTGTTCTCTGTATATTGATGCTGAATGATATGCTCATGGATGTTTTCTTCCTGTTATGCATTTGCTTTATATGATGTGTATATGATTTCATGTTTGAGTTTGAATTCTGAGAGGAAGTAGGAATGAGTTTCAATTGTTTCTCTATCTGAGCTAGATTTCTGCAAGGAGTGCAGTTGAGGTGTCCGCAACGAGTGCGTTGACAAAGGGTTTAGATAGAGATAACTTTTGTTCTCATTCTCTCTGAGGTGTAGATAGGCATAGGAGCCGTGCGAGGAGTGCGCAGGTCAAGTGAAGTCTCAGGGTTGCGAACCTAAGTGAAGCATTGAGGGAGTGCTGTTGCAGGTGTGTGCAGGGTCGGAAGGATTCAGCGCTTGGAAGTGTCTGAAGGTTGCCGCAAGGAGTGCACGCAAGAGTCTTCTTGAAGACTCAAAGTTATAAGGAAGCTCAGGAAGGATAAGGCCTTCAAAACGATTGAAGGACAACATAGAAGAAGTAGTACCTTGAAGTTTGTCAGAGGCATCGTAAATTTGAGCGCAGGAGGGAAAGTTCCATGGAGAGGAGCAACTTAGTCAGTTGTACAGAGGTTCTTAGAGCAAGAACGGATGGTCGAAATTCTCCGAGGAGGATTCACGAATTTCTGTTAGCCATCAGATCTCACGGAGGAGCAGGGGAGATACTACGAGTATTCTCTAAATGTTCAAAGCTCAGGAGGGGCAGGACCGTAGATCTGGGCCACAAGGGCCGCCGGATTTATTTGTGGTTGGCCATATCAGGGTTTCGTGGGTTGAAGTCCCGTGAACATTGCAACGGGAATCACGAAATCATGAAACGTGATATCCCGACGACTAAGGGAATAGTGTGGGGCCACAAGAGTCAACGAGTGGACAGGTGGCACACTATTTCAGGGTTTCACGACGAGAAGTCCCAAAACAATTGCATCAAGATTCATGATACCGTGAAGTTCGAAGTCTCGACAGGGTTGAGGTAGCGTTGAAAAGTCAAACTTGCGTGTGCATTGGAGTTTCGGCATATCGAGATTCGGGAGTCGGTGAGACAAGTTGTTCAACATCGTGAGTGCCGAAATCGCGATAGGGAAAATCCCAAAGGAAAAAGGTCAGCATTGACTTTTGTCAGGTTTTAGGGATTTGAGAGACCAACACTTGATATACGGATTCGCAAAAGCGCGAATTTTGATCTCCTAAGTGTAACAAGGGGATCCAGTGAGAGTTTGCTGTGGGTGCAGATTTCCCGATAGGGAAATAGAAGAACCGTTTAGATTTCTTTGGGCCGTGGAAAAAGGAAAGATCCTGTGTCGACGTGGACCTTATGACCTGCGGGTTGTGTTGGGAGGGTGTCGGCGTCAAGGAACTTGAATTGTATAAGTGTTAGAGTTTCTAAGTGTATTAGTGGTGGGAATAAGTGCAAGGGCACAATTTTGGTGGTTCTAGACTCTATTGTAATTTTTCTGGGACTGAATTGAATACACATGCAGAAGCATTTTGAGCTATTTATGAAAAGATTCTAATGGCTATGATATGAGTTTTATCTTTCTTCATTATTTGTATTTCCTGTGTTCTTTAATTCCATTTGCATTTTCTTCTATTTAAATTGGAGATTTAAAGGCCCAGAATTCATCTTATGATGCTCTTGGCTTAAGCAATTTAAACTGTGTAATTGTCTTCTTAACTAATTCAAAATTCATTTTATTAATGCTTTGATGCAGTTACTTGTTTTTTCTCTTTCCGCTTACACTCTGCAAATCTCAATTCACAACTCAGATTCATTGCCTCATTTAGCCTTTATCCTTTGGAGATTTCTACCTGTTGATCAATGTTTTCATTCATTTTCAGGAATTTTGATTCCATATCCCTGTGTGTTCCTCCCCTTCATTTCCAACAACTTTATTAAAAATCCCCAAAACAAACCAAATCCAGCCACTGATTTCCAAAGAAATATCAAGTGACACGAGAGATCCCTCTCTAAGTTGAGAAGGCTAGTGCCTCAGCTCTAAATCTAGTTGAAATAGTTACCTTTGTCATTTTTCTATCATCTGAACAAAATTTACAGAGTGATATCATTCTGGCGCCGTTGTCGGGGACGAAATTGAAAAATTTTGCCAGGGAAAGAACGACATGGTTGAGTTCTAAGGTCTGAGAGAAACAAAAACTTAGGCACATATTCACTATATTCCTTCTCTGTCAACTCCACACATCAAAAAATCAGTTTGAAGGTGATTCCACTGGTAGAAGAATCCAGAAATTTAAATTTTCACTAGTGACTCCACTCTCAATGCATAATCTAGCTTCCAAAACATCATTAGCGACTCCACTGTCTGGAGATGAGTTTAATATGTGCGAGGTATGCTCCAATGAATTGATCTCATATTCCCAGCTTTCCAAATCATATTCCTCACATAAATTGGAAAAAATATTTGCCTAAATTCGAAGATGAAAAAGGAAATGATGTTGCCTTGCACTTGATTAGATTTCACATGCACATATGTTAGTTGGGGTTGAATTTCATGAGGATTATTTGATGAAAAAGTTTATGGCTACTCTAGAGGGGAAAACAAGATTATGGTATGAAGGTTTAAAACCGGGAAGCTTATACTCTCTTAAAGATTTCCTTATAATATTATTTAAGCATTATGGAGAATCTAATCCTTCACCCTTGGTGTTTGAAGATTTTTGTGAATGTTGTGAACATTTCATTAAGTACCTTAAAAATGTTTTTGGTGATGAAGAGTGTATGAATTATGAAATCATAGAAGCCCTTTATGAATATTCATCCCGACAAAAAATAGTATCCCCTCCTTTGGTTGAAGGTGAAGTTGATCAAGAAATTGTTGTTGAAAGTCATTTTCCTTCCCCTGAACTTGATGAAGATATTCAACAAGACAAAGTGTTTCAAGGTTGTCTTTCTCCCCCTACGAATGATATGGTTGTTCAAATTCTAAGTGGCCTAGACATGGATGAGGATTTTGAAAATGCATTTATGGAAACTTCCAGCAATGAACAAACAAATGACATAGAACTTCAGGAAAGCAACAAAACAACATATGCCATTTTTCAATCAGAAATACAGAAAGATAATGAAGAGGAAATTGTTTTATTTGATTCATTTGAAAATCATTGTTTTGAAAATGCATCCATGGGAACTCTAGATTGTGAAATAGTTCATGATGTTAGCTTTTCACATTTACAAGAAGGTTATGAGCAAGAATTTATTTCCGTTCATTCATTTGAAGTCAAAATGACAATCCTCAAATTTTTTTCCAAAAGGTTAGTAAAATCAAATCATAATTGTTTGATGAACAAGAGGATATCCTTGATGTACATAATATGGCTGTCACATTTGAATATGTTCAAGAATGTATGGATTTTTTTGTTGATATGCATGGAAGAGGAGACAAACCTATTGCTGCAATTTCATTTCAAAATATTCATAAAACTGAAGAGATAGAGCAAGAGCAACAAACACTTATGAAAGAGGCTTGTCTTTTTGTTTTTGCTCATCAAGAAGACATGTTTTTTCATGGTTTTCAAGATCCTGTGGCCATCCTATTGTAGTCTTCAGTGAAGGAGGAGTTTGTTTCATTCATAAGCTCCAGTTTTGGATTCAAATTTTGTTTTCAACTGCCATCGTTTACATTTGTCTGCCTACTTAAGAAAGATGTGATCGGAGAAAAATCGGGAAGCCAATTGCTTGATTGGTTTCATTGGAACTTTAGCATCACTTGATTGAGTATTCATTTCAAGCAATTTTAGAGTAGATAGGAGTATGAAAGTAAGCTTGTTGGTCAAGCATTTTTCAGTTTGGATTTCTAGTAGTGTGTATAGTCATATTTTAGTAGTGTATTCAGTGTTCAGTATCCATTTGAGAGCAGTGTGAAGAGTTTGGTTTTTAGTAGACATTGGTGACAGGTCGAAGCAGGGTACACACACATGTTTTGGAAGCAGCCCAATGGATGAGATACCAGGTCTACAAGTTCTTTGCTAACTCACTGGGAGGATAACATCCCCATTAGAAGCATATATTATCACCATAGCAATTCAGTATGGACTACAAATTTCATATTTAGTAGAGGGCTAAAGTAGTGTAGAGATACGACGTGATTTGGAGGACCGGGCTACATTTGGCGGAGAAGGGCCAATATAGCGGAGGCACAAAATGTGGGGCCTGATGGACCATAGATCATGGAACGACCCACATCAACGACAAAGACCCATATCGAGAGATGAAATAACACGATATTTAATTATGTGAGAGCGGGTAGGGGAAAATACCACTGGTTTCTTTTCATGGACATGTGGCAACACTAGAGGTACATCGAGGCAAAAAGTGGTCTACTCAAAACCGTTTTTCCCAACCCTCGATATCGGAAGTTGATGGTGTTATCACCTACTAATTTGGATTTTATTTTTCCAAAGCAGCTTGTCCTTGTGTTATCTTTCCACTCAGATTTTAAGACTTTTTCACTAGCTCCATCAAGCTCCCATCACCTAAATCCTTCACTCAATTGATCATCCAAAATAGTCATGTCCTCCATGAGTTAAAAAATTTGCCGAATATCCCAAGCCTATACCTAACCTTAATTATTATCTAAATCCCTTAGTTCCATCACTTCATTCATTTTAACCCTTATATTCATATTCCCGTTGAAAATAAAAAATATTCCTTTTATTAAACACCCTTATCCTATCCACAAAGTCATGTGTTAAGCCTCATATTCCCAAAGTCCTTAGAAAATAGAAAAAGGGTTTATTATTATTAATATAAATATTTTTATATTAAAATATTTATATTAATATTTAATCCAATATTTAATTTATGGAATCACGTCAAATCATGGGCACGAATCTCAATTTATAAGGTGGAAAAGTCAAAGGTTGGATGGAGGGTGCACATACATATCGGGGATTGGAGTAGTGAGGAGGTTAATTATGTGAAGGCAGGCTGGGGAAAATTACCGTGGTTTATTTGGTGGACACGTCTTTTTACGTGGAGCACATCAGAGGTAAAATCAGTTTGGATTAAACCACTCCACCCCAAGCCCTGATGTAATAAATGAACCATTTATCATATGTTTAATGTGAGACATTTTTCTAGGAGTACATTTCAACAACAATTGTGGAATTTCTAATAAATGAAATTCCTCCTCATGGTGAAAAGGTTTTACAGAGGTAAGATTTAAGAAATTAATGTATATTTCCATGAAAAATATGGGAAGATGCACGTGAACGAAGACTTATATAATTCTTTATCCAAAGATTTACAAAAGTAAAAGAAGAAGATAAAAGGTATTTTACCAAAGACGATAAACTGGAAAAAACACAGTAAATGTTTTTTCACAGTGAAACGATAAATTGGAAAAACATTACAAAGTAAATGTTTTTCACAGGGAAATACTAACAGTAAATGTTTTTTACAGTGAAATGGTGAATTGGGAAAAACAAGACATGGTTTTAAGAGAACCATCGACATGAATTAAATTATGGAAATTTAATTCTACAGGATAGAAAATATTTGGGAATTATTTTTATTTCAAATATATTATTCCCAAATGTTTAATGAGAATATGGATAAATGTAATTATATTTGAAAGATTATGAGTGACATTTCAAAGAGAACATGGCAAAGGAAGGAGCTGGAGCGTCAGAGGAATCTGCAGGGATCATGAAATGTTTTATTTTTTCTGAAAACTATCATTTGTAATCATTGTAGAAGTTGAAACATTTCATTTCAGTTATTGTAACCGGTTGCACACTGAAGGAACCCGAATTGTATAAGTGTTAGAGGTTCTGAGTGTATTAGTGGTGGGTAGAAGTGCAAGGACACAATTATGGTGGTTCTGGACTCTATTGTAATTTTTCTGGGACTGAATTGAATACATATGCATAAGCATTTTGAACTATTTATGAAAAGATTCTAATGGCTATGATATGAGTTTTGTTCTCCTTCATTGTTTGTATTTCATGTGTTCTTTAATTCCATTTCCATTTTCTTCTGTTTAAATTGGAGAGTTAAAGGCCCATAATTAATCTTATGATGCTCTTGGCTTAAGAAATTTAAATTCATTTTATTAATTTATTAACTAATTCAAAATTCATTTTATTAATGCTCTGATGCAGTTACTTGTATTTCCCCTTTCCTCTTACACTCTACAAATCTCAATTCACAACTTAGATTCATTGCCTCATTTAGCCTTTATCCTTTGGAGAGTTCTACCTACTAATCAATGTTTTCATTCATTTTCAGGAATTTTGATTCCATATCCCCGTGTGTTCCTCCCCTTCATTGCCAACAACTTTATTAAAACCCCCCAAAACAAACCAAATCTAGCCATCGATTTCCAAAGAAATATCAAGTGACACGAGAGAGCCCTCTCTGAGTTGAGAAGGCTAGTGCCTCAACTCTAAAGCTGGTTGAAATATTTACCTTTGTCATTTGTCTATCATCCAGACAAAATTTACAGAGTGCTAGCATTCGGGCGTCGTTGCCGGGGAAGAAATTGAAAAATTTTCTCAGGGAAAGAACGACATGGTTGAGTTCTACGGTATGAGAGCAGCAGATACTTAGGCACATATTGGCTGTATTACTACTCTGGCGACTCCACACATCAAAAAATCAGTTTGAAGGTGATTCCACTGGTAGAAGAATCCATAAATTTAAATTTTCACTAGCAACTCCACTCTCAATGCAGAATCCAGCTTCCAAAACATCATTGGCGACTCCACTGTCTAAAGATGAGTTTAATATGTGCAAGGTATGCTCAGATGAATCAATCTCATGTTCCCGGATTTCCAAATCATATTCATCATATAAATTGGCAAAAATATTTTCCTAAATTCGAAGATGGGAAAGGAAATGATGTTGCCTTGCACTTGATTAGATTTCACATGCACATATGTAAGTTTGACGTTGAATTTCATGAGGATTGTTTGATGAAAATGTTTATGGCTAATCTAGGGGGGAATCAAGATTATGGTATGAAGTTTTAAAACCAGACAACTTATACTCTCTTAAATATTTCCATATAACATTATTTAAGCATTTTGGAGAATCTAATCCTTCACCCTTGGTGTTTGAAGATTGTTGTGAATTTTGTGAACATTTCATTAAGTACCTTAAAAATATTTTTGGTGATGAAGAGTGTATGAATTGTGAAATCATAGAATCCCTTTATGAATATTCATCCCAACAACAAATAGTATCCCCTCCTTTAGTTGAAGGTGAATCTGATCAAGAAATTGTTGTTGAAATTCATTTTCCTTCCCCTGAACTTGATGAAGATATTCATCAATATTTTCAGCGAGACAAAGTGTTTCAAGGTTGTCTTTCTCCCCCTATGAATGATATGGTTGTTCAAATTCTAAGTGGCCTAGACATGGATGAGAATTATGAAAATGCATCTATGGAAACTTCCAGCAATGAACAAACAATTGACATAGAACTTTAGGAAAGAAACAAAACAACATATGCCATTTTTCAATAAAAAATACAGAAAGATAATGAAGAGGCAATTGTTTTATTTGATTCATTTAAAAATCATGGTTTTGAAAATGCATCCATGGGAACTCTAAACTATGAAATAGTTCATGATGTTAGATTTTCAAATTTACAATAAGGTTATGAGCAAGAATTTATTTCCATTCATTCATTTGAAAGTCAAAATGACAGTGCTCAAGAAAATTTCCAGAAGGTTAATAAAATCAAATCAGAATTATTTGATGAACAAGAGGATATCCTTGATGTACATAATATGGCTGTCACATTTGAAGATGTTAAAGAATGTATGGATGTTTTTTTTGATATGCATGGAAGAGGAGACAAACCTATTGCTGCAATTTCATTTCAAAATATTCTTAAAACTGAAGAGATAGAGCAAGAGAAACAAACACTTATGAAAGAGGCTTGGCTTTTTGTTTTTGCTCATCAAGAAGAAGTGATTTTTCATGGTTTTCAAGATCTTGTGGCCATCCT
>JASDQU010105574.1:29245-42620 GCA_032191745.1 Picea mariana
TTTCCCGCCAAAAAAACCATTTTGTCCAAGTTTACCATTTTTTGCCCATTTTACCTTGTCTTCTTCCGACGGAGATCCTGAGCAAACGGAGACGAATTTTAAAAATCTGAGAGAGGTTTTTGGTCAGCACAGGATGAGGAACAAAACCCTTTTTTAGGTTTTTTCAACGGGGTTACGAGAAGAGCAGGTCGAAAGCATCTTCGAGGCCTATTTTTCAAGATTTGTCATTTTCCGTTCCAGTCCCGATTTTGCAGGAGCTTCCACGACCAGCTGGAGATGAATTTTGTGAAACCGAAGGAGGTTTTTGTCCAGCACATGCCCATATAAAATAACCTCCTTCAGTTTTCTCCCAGGTGTCGTCATTGAGGATAAAATCACGTCTGAACGGACCCCTGTTTCGCAATAAAACGGTCCATTTTTTATGGCAACAAACTCCGAATTTGGTGGGAATGGTGGCTATTTTCGGCCGAGACGGTTGAACCGACTCTCGGAACTTGAGGAGGAGAGCTATACTATTTATTGATATGATTTTAATGTAATAGGGTTGGATATTCATGCCCTGGAGGCTACCGAGCTGTAACATTTTGGAACATATCTGCCATTAATGAAAGAGGCTCTTTACAGGATTCCTGTGCATTGTTTACTGGTGATGTGATTTCTCAGTTGAATGTTTTCTCGCCCTGTAGCCACTTTGTTTTCTGAGTCTAATCTGTACGAATAACGTTATGTTGTAGGATTTATCCCTGATACCCTGCTTCCGATTCTACAGATTTGAATGTTCATCTTCTAAATATCTTCAGTTAAGAGATTCTTAAGTGCTTGTTGATTGGAGTTATTTCCTTTTCTTTTCTTCTGATCATCACTTTAATTATTGAAGATCCAGTAAGTGTGTTATCTTGCCTTGTGAAGGATTTCTTCAGCATTTCTGGTTGTATTTCATTCCTAATTAATTTCAGACTCCATAGCCCAATGGATGTGCAGTTTGTCTCAACCAACTTTAAAAACCCTTTTACAACAAATCCTTGTTCTCATTACCTAGCCTAATATCATTTTCAAACAAAGCTATATTACACAGAGAGATCCCTCTCTGAGTCTTGGAGGGCTAGATCCAAGACTCGAAGTGGTTCTGATGTTGCCTCTGTGATGGCCTTTTCAGCCTTGGGCAAAATTACAGAGTGCTAACACTATCAATAACCTCCCATTCTTCATCCTTCATGGTTGCCAACTTCTTTTCTATTCCACCCAATGGTAGGAATATATCCTTTTGATAGTTTTTCTTGTTAAATAATCTTCCATCTACATCTTCCATAACTGGTAGTTTTGGCTATTAAATTTCTCGACCTTAAAATTTCCATATTCTTCCATTGCTCCCACTCGAACCAGGACCCTCTTTTCCTGCGAGTTAGCTTTCACTCTGATACCAGTTGTTAGAAAAATAGGATCGCGAAGCAATACAAATAAAAAAATGTGGAAATAAAACACAAAAGATACACAATACAATAGAGACACATATATACATGGTTCACCCAGTCTTGGCTACGTCGACGAGAGAAATTACCAGGTCCTTCATTTTTAATATCTAACAAAATGAAGGGATACAACCTACAACACACCTCTTGTAACTTCCTCTTCTTTCTCTCACAGTCTCATCTCTCAGAATACAATAATCACACTCGTACATAGCCGTTATACAATTTCCTCATAAAACAAGGTTGCCTTCTAGTGTGAAAAACCCTAACATAACTTCTACCATCGGATCTACGACCTTATAATGAATGGTTCAGATTGACTACGAAATTACAATATTTTACAAGGAAATTTTCCCAAAAAACATTTCGCTCAGGGGATCCACCCCTGAACCCATAAATGGGGGCTCGTTGGCCCCCATGTAGCCCATACAAGGGGGTAGGTCCCCACCAGACCCCCTTCATTTAGGGACTAACCCTAGAAGGGGGCTAGGCATACCTACATATAAATCAAGGAAACAATCAAGCTCCACATCCAACAATAAATAACATGGCATTTCCACATAAACGGTTTTCCTAAAAGAACATCACAAACTTCGAGTGGGGTAACATCACACAATACCTCATCTTTGAAGGGCTTGATGACGTAGGACAAGTGACACTGTTAGTTGATGCGAAGGTATCATCCCTAGTGTAACCAACCAATCATGTATGGTTGGGGGAGTGGCATCATCGGTATCTTCAATATCTTGATTACCTCGACCAATATTAGGTTCTTCTAGATCCTGTTGTCAACAATGAAATTCATTGGGGTTCCCTTCACCCACATCTGTGAATGGAAGAGGCACTCATCTTCCTCAAGCTCCTCTAACTCATCTAGTTGGAACTTTATCGTTGTGATGGTAGAACTAGGTTCTACATTGATTATTCGTTCTCCCTTATCCTTCTTCTAATCAGATTCGGATTCAGGGTCCAACTCTTTATCTTTAATCTCAACCAATAATGATTTTTTTCAGCAGCATTTATTAGTATTGTGCCAGGGGATTTTGTGGAACTCACACCATTTTCTAGTGTCCTTCTTCATATTTTTGTTACCCTTATTTTCCTACAGCTTGGATTAGCTATCTTCAGGTTTCCCTTCCTTGATCTATCCCTTGTTATGTGCATTAAGGTCACCTTTTCCATGCATTTGTTGTTGCGGATTTGTAGATTCAAACTCGCACGTATTTCGTTGCTTAAATTTCTACTCAATTTTGACAACATATCTATAAGCGGATCCCAGTGAGGAGAAGTCCAATAAATCCATCTCTATTCGAATGTACATGTGTAGTCCATTGCAATATTTTTGAACTAGGTGTTGCTCAGAGTCTCTAAGACCCAACTTTAAGTGTAAGGTATGGAAGATGTTAGTGTACACTAACACCTTCTAGTCTATTTTTTGATGTAGAGTCGTCCATCTCATGTATTGGTCACCATAGTTTCCTATAGGGTAGAAATACTCCTTGAGGGCATCAACAAAGTCTGACCAAGTAGGTCTTGTCCCAAATTCCATAGACTCGTCTTCATTATGTCTCTCCCAATAACATTCCCACCAATATTTAGCATGGGGGGGGGATTCAAGGAGAGAGAAGGTGATATTATCAATGTTGGAAAAATTTTGAACAATGTAATACCCTTCTAATAAATTCATCCTGCAATATACCAGATATAAAAAGTATGTTGAACAGAAATGAAATGATAGAAATGGCAGAATAACAGTAATATAAACAGCATAATCTCCACAATAATAAAGAAATGATATAAGAACAACAACAAAAATAGCACTTTGATTCAGAAAGAAATATTCACAGGCCTCTTCGAGGGGGCAACCTCCAGTTGAGCAGCGCTCTGTTACAATCATCTTCAAGATAGGGTTTCCATACCCTTGACCCTTATTTATACTAAATATGTCTATCAAGAGAAACATCTAGAGGAAGATCCTTCTAGAAGTGGAAGCTTCTATTAGGTCTTCTTACATCCGCTTTATTCTATTTTATTGAAAGGTCTTATTAATATTGACCTTTATTACATCCGAATATATTGACCTACCTAAAAAGGGTTAGGACCCTAACATGTCTGCCCCCTTAAAAATAGCCTTTTCCTCAAGGCTTGAAATGTGGAAATTGTTGCAGAATGGTAGTTAGTTCCCAAGTGGCCTCTGCTGGAGTCGTATCTTTCCACTGGACTAGCACTTCCTTGATGGTTCTCTGACATAGGCGACACTCACGCTGGTCCAAAACTGCTTCTAGTTTTAGCCAAATGGATCCTTCTTCGGCTAACTCTGGAAGGTTGGTTTGAATTTTTCACCTAGTTCCAATCACCTTCTTTAAGCATGAAACATGAAAAACAGGATGTAGCTTCGACTGACTGGGCAGAGCTAACTGATAGGTGACTTGCCTCACATGCTTGAGAACTATATAAGGACCATAAAATTTGGGCGCAAGCTTCTAACAATGCTCGGCCTTGAGGGAAGTTTGCTTGTATGGTTGCAGTCGCAGAAACAGTTGATCCCCTTCTGCAAATTGACGTTCAGAGCGACCTTGATCTGTTTGTTGCTTCATGCGATTATGTGCTATAACCAAGTTATATTTAAGGGTATGAATAATATCCTCTCGAATTTTAAGTGTTTGGTCAACCGCCTGGACCTTCGAAGTACCTGATAAGTATGAGAGAACTGAAGGTGTTTTTTGTCCATATACCGCTTCAAAAGGAGTCATGCGTGTAGTTGTATGGTAGGAAGTGTTGTACCACCATTCAGCCAGGGGTAACCATTAAACCCACTGATGTTGCTTCTCAAAGGAAAAACACCTCAGATATGTTTCCAAACACTTGTTGACAACTTCTATTTGACTATCTGTCTGAGGATGATAAGTTGTGCTGAGATGCAATTGGGTGCCCTGTAGCTTAAACATTTCTTTCCAAAAATTGCTTGTGAAAGTTAGGTCACGATCAGAAACAATAGAGTGTGGCATGCCATGAAGCTTGAAGACCTGGTCCATGAAAATTTGAGCCACCTTGGATGCAGTAAATGGGTGTTGAAGAGCGCAGAAATGAGCATACTTGGAAAGGCGATCCACAACCACCATTATGACTAATTTATTCCCCGATTTGGGTAAGCCGGTAATAAATTCCATAGAGATATCCTTCCAAATAGCAGGTGGAATCGGAAGTGGTTGTAGTGTGCCCAGAGATTTGACTATTTCTCCCTTGTGGCGTTGACATACCTCACATTCAACAACAAAATTACGGATGTCTTGTTTCATACCATCCCAGAAAAATGAACGTTTGACCCTGTCATAGGTTTTGGTGAACCCTGAGTGCCCCACTGTGGGTGTAGCATGAAGCTCAAAAAGTACAGTGGATTTAAGCTTTGATTGTTTACTTAAATACAAACTGCCTTTGTATCAAAGCTCATCCTGGAGCCAAGAGTACCCTAGGGGAGACGGAGCATTGATTTGCAATTGTTGGATCAAATGTGAACTTTTGGGATCTTGTAGCCATTCTTGGTGCACAGCTTGGAGCCAATCGGGTACAATGAAGGAAAGAGAAAAAAGGGATCCTTCTTCTTCATATTTTTGGGACAGTGCATCCGCCACTACATTGTATTTTCCCTTCTTGTAAATGATCTCATAATCATATCCAAAGAGCTTAGTCACCCATTTTTGTTTCTTCTGGGAGGAAATGCGTTGTTCCATAAAGTACGTGAGGCTTTGATGATCGGTCTTAATTTGGAAGCGTTGCCCCAAGAGATAAGGACACCACAAATCAATGACATGCAGAATAGCCAACATTTCCTTTTCATAAATGGGTTTTCCCAGATTCCTTTCAGACAGTTGCTTGTTGGTGAAGGACAAAGGTCAACCCTCTTGCATAAGGACAACATCGATTCCTTTCCCTAATGCATCACATTCTAACACAAAGGTCTTTGTGAAATCAGGAAGGGCCAGAATTGGAGTGGTGCACATGGTTATCTTCAAGGTTTGAACAGCTTGAGCAGCGGCTAGAGTCCAAGTGAAAGAGTTCTTTTTTAGGAGAGTAGTGAGAGGTGTTGCAATCTTTTCGTAGTTCTTAACAAACTTGTGATAATACCCTGTTAATCCCAGAAATCCACGAAAGATTTTGAGAGTCTTTGGGTGCAGCCAGTCTTGCATAGCTTCAATCTTTTTTGGATCCACCCTGACGCCATCCTTGCCAACCAGATGACCCAAGTATTCTACTTCTGATGCACCAAAAGCACATTTAGACAGTTTCAGGAAAATTTGGTGCAAAGAGAGTAGATGGAGAACTTTATCCACATGAGTAAGATGGTTTGTCCAGGTTTTTCTATAGATGAGGATATCATCAAAGAAAACTAAGACAAAATGGTGGAGAAAGGGACGGAAAATGTGGTTCATGAGGCTTTGGAAGGTGGAGGGGGCATTACACAAGCCAAAGGGCATGACCAAAAACTCATAGTGGCCCTCATGCATTTGAAAGGTCGTATTGGGAATGTCTGCCTCTTTCATACGTATTTGGTGATAGCCCGAGCAAATATCAAGTTTAGTAAAGAATTGGGCGCCACTCAATTCATCCAAGAGGTAATCAATGACAAGAATGGGGAATTTGTCTTTAATGGTCAGTTTGTTGAGGGAACAGAAGTTAGGACACATTCTCCAAGAACCTTCTTTTTTCAGGACCATGACTACAGGAGAAGAGTAAGGGCTCGTACTAGGGCGGATAACGCCTGCATTAAGGAGTTCCTGGACCATTTTCTCAATTTCATTTTTTTGTGAAAAGGGGTGATGATATGGATGGATATTGGGAGGAAGGCTTCCGGGTACAATGGGAATGGAATGATCGTGAACACCGCAGGAAGGAGGGAGTCCTTGGGGAGTGGAAAATACCATTTGATGTTTAGAAAGGAGGGTTTGGAGGTCTTGCGGCACCGGGGGTGTCTATGTTGCTTGTATGGCATGGAGTTGGGAAATGACACCAAAATGACCTTTCTTGAGCAGCTTTTCCATGCGATGGGAACTATTGACCTCAATTGAACTAGCAGTGATGCCTTGGAATTTATATTGGTGGCCTTCCTGGTCAAATTGCATGGTTAATGCCTTAAAATCCATGATAATGGGATCCAAAGTTCTTATCCAGTTTGCACCCAACACAATGTCACAACCACCCATGTCGATAGCAAACATATGGAATTTTAGGTGGTAGTCACCGATTTGGAGATGCACATTTTCACAGCACCCTCCACATTTCATGGAACCACCATTGGCAATCATGATTTGGAAATTGTTGATAACATGGATGTAGCAATGAGTTTCTTGGGCAATGCGGCGATGAATAAAATTATGGGTGCTTCCACTATCAACCAGAATGATGAACTTTCGATGTTTGATGTAACCGATTAACTTGAGGGTTTGGGGAGCGGAGAAGCCAGTGAGAGAATTGAGGGAAATGACGGGTTCAACTTCGAGAGGGTATGAGGGAGGGGTTATGTCAGTGATTTCAGGTGACTCAGACACAAGGGAAGTTTCAACATCCTCTTCCAAAATATCCTCAGAGATGGCCATGAAGAGATTTTGTTCCTTACACTTGTGGCTCGGGAAATATTTTTCATCACAATTATAACAAAGGCCTTTGAGTTGGCATTCAACCATTTCATCCCTGGTCAATTTTTGGATCTTTAATGGGGCGGAAGGAGTAGTGGGAGTTACAGGTTTAGGGAGAGGGATAAAGGAGGGTTTTCTGTTTTGAGAGGATACAACTTGTTGTGCTTCTTTATCTCTTTTAGTAGCGTCCACCCAAGTCAAGGTTCGAGCCATGAGGACATGGGCCCAAATCTCCTCCTTGAGGCCACTGATAAAACACTCTCGAAAGAAAGCATCAGTCATGCCCTCTGTTCGAAAAGTCAGGCGCTCAAAGGAAACTATGAAGTCTTCTATTGTTCCTGATTGTTTCAACTTTGTCAAACAGCCCAAATGGTTGGTGTCTGTGTCAAAGTGTTCATAAAGCTCAATCACAAATTGGGTCCAAGGAATATACCCTTGACGGAAAGTTTTTCTCCATTGCCACCATTGCCAACGTTCTTGATCTAGATGGAGAACACCATACCGGAGTTTGGCCAAGTCATCTGTAATGTCGTATAAAGAGAAATAATGTTCCATTTGGGTTACCCAACCAGTGGTATCTGAGCCATCAAATTTGGTCACATCCACTCGCGGAAGGCATATGTCACGTTGAAAGTGATGGGACTAAAAGGTATGGGAATGGGAGGAATTTTCACCTTCAGTCTTTGGAGGTGCTTCAGAGAAATGGTCATTTGTAGGGATCTTCAGTTTGGTGCAGAGTGATGCAAAGACAGATTCAAGTTGGGTGGTCAGTTCTTGTTTGACTTCCTCCAATGAGGACTGCATGGTTGTATTTATGGTAGCATTGATGGATGAATCGATGGAGGCAACAGTAGCACTGAGTTGTTTCACTTCTTTTTGGGTTTCAAGGAAACCATATTGCAAGGTGTTGAAGCGAGATTCCAGGTCTTGGCTATGAGTATGGGCCATGAGGATGGGTAAACTGAAAAGGGGCAGGCGGGGTCAAAATTTTTCTGAAAAATGATATGGATGAATCTGATGAGGGCGAAGAGATGAATCCAATGGAATAGGTCTCAAATAATGGTGAAAATTTTTCCAGAATTTTTTTTTTTAAACACCTATGGAGTTATACTCTGGTTTAAAGAATACTGCACTGATGAAATCCCCAAATGCTTAACTAGAAAGAAATGTGTATTTACTTGGCAATCCGAACACCGTTGCGTGGCAATAGATCTTGTCTGTTTTAATTTGTTTATGTTTCTGTCCCCCCAAGGGTTATGTATTCAAGGGTTCTATAGACAAGGGTTTGCCCTGTGCTATAGCTCTCTGATATACGTGCAGGGTCCAACATTAGTACTCGGCCCAATATCTCAGGGCACTAACTAAGGAGGATAGACCGTACCCTTAGCCGTACTACCCGACTACCCAGGTACTAGAGAGTATCTTCCCGAGTGTTGTTCTCGGTGACACTATAGCAGTCCAGCGGCCGATAGGATTATCTAAAGAGGGATTCAGGAAATCTAGGCTGATTCGTACTCAGGTGTTGTCTGATGCGCTACCACTCGAAGGGGTACCAACAGGGGTTACAAGGGTGGCCAACAGATGTGCACTTAAGAACCACTTGTACTTCCTGCATGTATGAATCCCTCAACCGCGGTTTTATGTACGTAACGACAGATTTTTGTGGCTTAAAGACGCCGGAATACGTCTCTACCCTGAGAAAAAAAATTCCCACAATTTCTGCCAAGGAAAATGATCTGATACCACTTGCAATATACCAGATATAAAAAGTATGTTGAACAAAAATGAAATGCTAGAAATGGCAGAATAACAGTAATATAACCAGCATAATCTCCACAATAATACAGAAATGATATAAGAACAACAACAGAAATAGCACTTTGATTCAGAAAGCAATGTTCACAGGCCTCTTTGAGGGGGAAACCTCCAGTCGAGAAGCACTCTATTACAATAATCTTCAAGCTAGGGTTTCCATACCCTCGACCCTTATTTATACTAAATATGTCTATCAAGAGAAGCATCTAGAGGAAGATCCTTCTAGAAGCAGAAGCTTCTATTGGGTCTTCTTACATCCGCTTTATTCTATTTTATTGAAAGGTCTTATTAATATTGACCTTTATTACATCCGAATATATTGATCTACCTATGTGCGGGTTAGGACCCTAACACATCCATTTCTCTAAATCATATGCATCTATATTCCTTGAAGTAAGGGGATATCAAAGTTAACTTATACCTTGAAGGGTGTCGCACCTCCAAAATGGCTACTTGTTGAAGGTGCCTTGCTTGTCCTCGGTAGTTGTTGAAGGATCTAGGCAAAGTTGTCCATCATCTCACTTCACTATCATGTGAGGACTTTCTTGAGAAAAAATTTGAAAGGATCTCTTGCTCCATCATCTCTCTTTTCTTTTTCCATGGGAGGTTTCTTGGGCTGACAAGAATGATCATCTCTAAGTGAAACTAGCTCGGGACCCAACTCTATATACCATGACCTCTTCAAGGACATGCACTGAGAAATCACAAGGAGAAGATTGCTCTGATACCACTTATTCGGATTATATTGAGAATTAAAGGAGATAAAAACAAAACTATATTAGAGAACACAGAAATACAGTGAAACCCAACTTCTATTAATGAACAAAATAACAAAATATTGTAGAACACAAACTGGCTAGAATGGTGGTAGCTTATCTCTGGAAAAAAAAGATGTCAATGATGCTCTTTTGAAAAATCATAACACAATGGGCCACAATAATGGCATTTTAACATAAAACAAGAGCCCTAAGATCCAAAACCCTAACCCTGGGAGGTGAAGCACCAAAAGGTTTGTGAGCGTCGAGGTGGTTAGTTGATGCGTCAAATTCCCATGGATGCAATGTTTGCATACTATCTAGGATTGGGGATTTTAGTATCTCTTTGGAAATATCTAATCAAAAATATAATTATCGGTAGGGCTTGGGCATAATGTTGCAAATGTAAGCCCCTGAATGGCCAAAAAACATCATTTGGGGCCTCAAAAAAAAACCAGATAATCATAACCAAAACTACCAAGATGGAGAACTATGATGAATCAGTGGAAGAGGTGGGTGGCCACCAATATCCACTTGGATCAATCCTCTCCTCTTAGGAAGAAATGGCCCCCATTGTGTCAATTTCCCTTAGGAGATTTGGAAAATTTTGTTGAATCTAAACCTTGGTGATCCATTTGCCTTGCTAAAGTAGTTGTCCTGCTTTGATAACCCGATAGAGTTGTATGTTCTAATGACAAGTTCCCTTCATCTTGGTGTCTGTGATTCAATCCACTGGAACTTGTGCAATGCATTTGGGATTGATTTATGTAGGGGCCAATTTTGCAGCCACCTCTAAGGTGTCTAGCAAAGGTGGTAAGTATGGTCGAAGCAACTCCACATCAAATACTAGGCACAAGTCAAGGAAAGGAGGAATACTCAATTCGAAATAATTTCCACCCAAAACCTTTTTTATAGTATAAGGCCCATATCAGAGTGGTCTGAGCTTTCTTTGGGGGATTGTGAGGCACTCTTTCTGCAAATGCAATCACACCTCGTCACCAACCTGAAACTTGTGAGGAACCCTATGTTGGTCATGTCATTACTTATACTTGGCATTGGCCTTCTCCAAGATATCATGAACCTCTTGTTCGAGGTGTTGGATCCATTCAACAAATTTGGCTACTCTATCTGCCTCGGTCTGAGTGTGGGAGGACTCTATCGGAGAATATGGAACTAACATAGCTACATCAATGGGCGTTAATGGCTAGAACCCCAAGCACACTTAAAACGGGTTGTGACCAATGGAGTTGTGAAGGGATCTATTATAGCTATGTTGAACATATGGAAGACTCTCATCCCATGTATGTGGATTCTTGGAGTTGTACATGCATAGGATATGCACAATCATTATGTTTACTACTTTTGTTTGTCCATCTATTTGAGGATGAAAGGCATTTGATTTGGTCATCTTGGTGTCCATCAGAGACCATAGGTTGGACCAAAAATTACTGAGGAACTCATTGTCCCTATATGAAATAATGATCCATGGTAGCCTGAAATTAACCCAAACATGTGTAAAAAATAGTTTATCACTATCCTAAGTTGTGATACCCTTTTTACAAGGTGTCAAAATTGCCATCTTAGAGAACCGATTCATGACCATAAAAACACAATCATGACCATATCTTTTGGAGGGAAACCCTGAAATGTAATCCATGGACACAAACTCCCATGGCTTGTCTGGTGTAGGGAGAGCAGTGTATGGCCCCTGCTTCTTGATGAATGGCTTAGAGATGGCACAAGCAGTGCATGACCTAATGTATTGACCAACATCATGTCGAAGCTTGGGATAGTATAAATTATTTTGAATTACTACTATTGTCTTCTCCACCCCTAAGTGCCCTGCCATATGACTGTAGTGTGCCTCCAAAATTAGATTTGTGCGCTCACTTGAAGGAACACAAAGATGGTTGAGATTGCATAAGAGCACATCCTAGAGGTGGAAGTCCATAACTTTTTTCCCAACACTCAAAGTATGATAAGTATCACTGAATTCAGAGTAAATTTTTTATAATTGTGGCCACCCAAAGGTCTCATTCTCACATGAGTTAAGAACTATAGTGAGGGACACAACTAGGGGTTGACTAAGGCAGTCAACAAAACATTTGGTGTTGTCCTTCTTGTACTTAATATGTAGGTGGAATTGTTGTAGGTGTGTGGACCATTTATGATGGTGGTCATTCTATAGCTTTCCTTATGTCTACATGAATTGTAGAGACTTGTGATCAATGTGGATGATCATTTCCTTGCCTAGAATGTAATGCTTCCATTATCGATATGCCTGCAAAATGGAGTACATCTCTTTGTTATAAGTGGTATAGCTACAAAATAGTAGGAAATGTTTCACTATGATACAAAATCAGATGTCTATATTGAGTGAGGATGACACAAATAGCATAGTCAAATGCATTTGTCTCGATCTCGAAGGACTATTGTATATTTGGCAATGTGAGGACTAGTGCAGAACAGAGGTAATGTTTTAGATCCTGGAATGATTTATGTTGTGCTTCAGACTAGGAAAAATTTTCTTTAGCTCCCTCCTTGGTACCTTGACTTAAGGGCCAATCTATATCAAAGAAACCCAACATGAACATGCAGTAGAGATTGGTGAGGCCAAAGAAGCTGCGGAGCTTTTTCAGAGTCATCAGGGCTGGCCAATCACAAATGAATTGAATCTTGATTGGGTCCACATGCACCCCATGTTCAACCATGATGTATCCTAAGTATTGTATTCTCTACATGTCGAATGAGAATTCCTCCAGGTTAGTTTATAACTTGTGTTTTGGCAGGGTGCTCAGTACTTATTGAATGTGGTGCAAGTTCTCTAACTAGGTTCGATTGAAAATGAGGATTTCATCCAAACAAAATACCAAAAAATATATTTTGAATGACCACAATATATCATCCATCATCCTCATGAATGTCACTGGAGGATTAGTCAAGCCAAAAGGCATGACCAACCACTCAAAGAGGCCTTCTTTAGATTTGAAGGTTGTCTTCCATACATCAATTGATTCTATCGGAACTTGGTGATGGCCCAACTTCATATCGATCTTGTTGAAGAACCTGGCACCCTTGATATGATTAAGAATATCGTCAATATGGGGGATAGGGTATTGGTTCTTGACAATGATTTGATTTAAATATTTATAATCAATACAGAGCCACCACGTTCCATCCACAAGGTGAGGAGCTTGGTTGAATTTTGTTAGAATATCGAGACATATGAATAAACATGCAATAATATTAAACAACATAACCTTACTAAACTATCTTCCTATCCATATAACAACAAAATTTGATCATAATAAGAAAGAGGCAAGAGAAAAATAGTACACTAGATATACATGGTAAAACCCCAATGTGGGTAAACATCCACTAGAAGGTATTATCTTATTTGTTCTTTGGAAATCTCCAATCTTACACTTGAGAGCAACTCTACAAATTATTCACCCTTTACAAAGATAATACTTTTTCAACATGTATTTCATGTGTATCTCTTACCTCTATTATATACTAGAGATATGTAGGAATTACATCCCAATAATACATGTGGGATAAATGTAATTTCACCTCTTTATATAATAAATGATAACAAGAGTGTTTTACTCCATGATGAATGTGGGATAACTCTTTTACATAAGATTACAACTTCTTCCCACGTAGCACTAGACACTATTATCTTCAAAGTAACACATTCCAA
>JASDQU010105574.1:98246-108329 GCA_032191745.1 Picea mariana
GTGGATCTATGTGTCGCAAATTATACATACTCCATCGCAACCTGGATCACAAAGATGATATCCAGGGTCTTCAATCTCGTTGCCCAAAGTACAAATCTAACCATGTGATTACATGTGTTGGAGTCGAACATGGAAGAAACCACTTGATTACCGGTCATTGATGTAACCGTTAACAAGCGCGAGGGAAATCACCATTGATGTCAATGACTCCCAAGGTTCCATAGTACAATCCATCGAGTGTGAATAAATGAGTTGAAGTCGAACATTCGATGGAATCCTTTGATCAGAGGTCAATGATGTAAACCCACTGTCGAAAGCAAGGAAACCTGTCATTGAGGCATGCAAGCTCCAAGGTACCAAATAATTTCTAAGTCTTGATTCTGGATAATGAGTTGAAGTCAACGAAACAAAACTCGTCACAGGAGGGCCTTGATGTATCCCCCATCTATGACACGAAATGAGTAACAGATTTTGAAGGTGAAACAGAGTATGATGTGAATTGGACTAGACACAGGGAAGGCCGACACGGAGAGAACGGATAACTACAAAATGGCCGACTCAATATAAGTTTCAGATGGACTTCTCTTGAACATATGAACGACACGACCAATGATTTGGCAGCATTGACTCAAATACGACACAGGGAATGACCTTGTAATCAATCGAATGAGAGACGAATGGATTTCCCAAACTATCTTCAAATGGAATGAATAGGGGGTGTCATGTTCAAGAGTGACACTTACTGCCAATCAATACGAAGATGAAAACATATCCCTTTCCCGAATTTCCCCCCACCATTTCTGGCAAGTACCTCTTTATTTTTACACAAGCTTGAGGAGGATAACATATGCTTGTTGATGTAAGATCATCCTTCGGACAAGTCCCTCGGAGTATGTTTAACGAACCCTAAGAAGGAGTGGTTCGGTCCCATCACGGGTCTGTCAATGTTTGTTTAACAAGTCCAGAGATAGAAAACTCGAAGGTTTTTCAAGATTATAGAGTTTGGAAAAACACTTAAAAGAGAACTCTCTCGGTTCCTTTTTCGTAAAATAGTCTGGATGAGATCGAAAAAGAGATAAATTATCGCTTACCAGACGCGTATTTCAAATACTTTATCGAGCATGAAAATAGCAAGGTCGCTCGACGATCTTTTCATGTTTAGAGAGTCTGAAAAGAGCTTAAAGAGGACTCCAGGAGGGTTCTTTTTTCGTATAACCTTGTTGAGCCCGAAAAAGTGATAAAAGTATGCTCGACCGCATTCTCATGTATTTACGAGCGCAAGAACGGACAAAAACGACGCTCGAGGTTTTATGTAAAAACCATAAAAACAATCAAAACCCCCCATAACGAAGAAAAATATGTCCATATCCTTGTAATCGATAAATAAACATAAAAACCCAAAATGACATAGTAAAAGTAAATAAAATGAGTAAATATTCTTTTTTACCACATCATTTTACATTTCCACTATTGAGCTTCAAAAACCCCTCTTTTACCCTTCGAGTTTGGCGTCAATTTGTGGGAGCTACGAGATACCATTCAACGAGCGGTCTACGACATTAAGGTAAGCTCTGTGTCCTTGACATTTTCATGGTTGAATTTTGTGATTTCATTGGTTAAATGTTTAGTTTTAACTTGTTTTTTCAATCCCTACATGCGCATTGGCATTCTCACAGGTAGGCCATATGGGGCCTGCGAGAATGATGCATTCTCACAGGTGAGCCTTAAACCACCTGCAAGGTTCTCGCACTGTGCAAATGGGGCACCTGCGAGAACCGTAAAGCCCAAAAAAAATTTAAATTTTTAGCCAAAGAAAAAGATCCAAATCATGAAAAAAGTTATTAATCCTCTTTTTATGTTCCTTATGCAGATAATTGACCAACAACATGGTGCTTGAGTGGCGTGAAAGGGAACATGAATAGGATAATGCAATGGCCGAGAATCATCCTCCTACCATAGCTGCATTGAGAGATTGTGGGCTCTTGAAATACTTTTGCATCTTGGGCATGAGAGCCCAAGTTAGACTACTAGAGTACCTGGTCTGTATGTGGGACCCAGATCAGGAGGTGTTTCGTGTGGGATTCCACACATTGTCCTTAGACATTGAGGACATTTACTTTTTGACCGGATTGTCTCCACTGGGGTACTATGTGAGCCTAACCGGTAGTAGAGGAGGTGGGCTAAAGATGAGTGAGTACTGCAATCTACACTGTGTACCCGAGGCTGAGAAAAAGAAAGGAAAAGTGGTTATCTGGGGGGTACGAGACTTGACGCTCCGCACTATCCTTTTCACTATAGCTCGAATGGATGGGATTTCTTGTCCTCATATGGCATTACAGATCTATTTCTAGTACGCTATTGAGTGTACTGAGCCTCGAGTGTTCAACTGGGCAGATGTTGTGCTGCGCAGTATAAAAAAGAAATTGACCAAATGTAGGTGGGGTGACCAAAAGAAATTCAGGTATAGATCTTTGTTGGTACCCTTCTTCCTAGAGCGGGTCCCCTTACTGAGACTACAGGTGGAGTGGAATTTACCGGCTCCCAGAGATCCGCAGATGCTGAGATGGTGTCGGCTCATGGCCTGGCACGTAGCAGGATCGATCATCAGATATGATGATACTTTCTTCGATTAGCTTCAACCACAGATGTTGATGGTTGATGACTACGCTTATGTTGGGCTGGATTTCTGAGGAGATCCGGATTTGGTATTACCTGAGGATGCTCAGTGGGGTGACCTTGGTAAGAAGTACACACATTTTCTCTTTTTAAATGTTTTTGAATTTTATCATATTCAAATGTTTTTGATTTATATGTTCATCCAAGGACTAACACAAAATTGTTTGTTGATAACACAGATGTTGGACCATATAGACCTCCTGTCACTTCTCCTATCCAGAGGCGAGGAGAGGTAGCAGCAGCAGCACCATAGTATGTTGAGGATTATCAGGTGGTGGAACATAATTTAGAGGGTCTGACAGCAGACATTCCAGATATGACTCCGGAAGAGGTTCCACGACGCGATCAACATCACACTGTAGGGGTATCAACATCTATGAGTCGACTGCTCCGTAGAGTTTCTAGAGTAGTTGTGTGTTACCATGAACGTCATCCGTGACGTCACTTTGTAGAAGCTATGAGCTTCAAATTTTGATATTTTGGTCTTCGGACAAACTTTTTGTAAAAAACTCTTTTGATCGTTATATATACATATGGCTTCTACCGGTTTACTTTACATTGTGTGAATTTTGTGGTGTTTGACTTATAAATGATTCAAATGTCTGTCCAATACATAATTAGCCAATGCATCTGTTAATGTATTTAGACATCTAGGAATATGTCGATATTCAATGTAATCAAAATAACGTTCCAAGAGGCGAATTCACAAATACACCTGTAACAAAGTAGGACTTCGAATAGAGTAGACATTACTTAACTGTAGTACTATCAACTGTGAATCAAATCGCACAACCAAATGACGAATTCCAAGCTAGATAACATCAACCAATAACTCAATGACGACGCTATACTCTGCAATGTTGTTGGTTGCACTGCAGAGGCACACACCTCGTAAAGATACAAGTTCGTTTGTTGGGGCATAGATTGCCCACGCAGCGGAATCTAGGTTTCGAGTACTACGGCTAGAACCATCAGTGAAGCCAATATAGGGTAGCAAAGACTCCGACATCTAGAAATCAAACACAACGTCACATAAGGGCAGAGACCAAATAACGACCAAAGCAAACTATAGTAGCACACACAAAGTATGATACATTAAAATACAAGTACTTGTGAACAGATGATTTATGCATAATACTTCTTCAAGTACAACCCATTCCTGGGTTCACTCAAATGGATACCATCATAATCGGCCAACTCATATACTCCCTTTTCCAAAACTCGGCGAACAATATATGGACCTCACCACATGGGTTCGAATTTCCCAACTCCTAACACATCTCGATCTTGTTCATAAAGAAGAACAAGATCACCTTCGGAAAAAATGTGAGGCTTGACATGCTTTTCATATTGGGCCTTGACACGTTTCTTCTGGGATTCTATTACTAGGGTGGCATCACGTCGAGTTTCGTCTAATCGCATTAGATACAATAGACATTCTTATTCATCAGAAGTGTTGGGTAGGAGTTCGACAGCTAGCTTCAGAGAGGGTATCTCACATTCTATAGGAACAATGGCTTCCACACCATAGACTAACTGAAAAGGCGTAAACCCAGTAGAAGAATTAACATATGTCCGATACGCCCACAATGCCGAAAACAACATTGTGTGCCAACTTGTTTTATGAATTCCTATCATCCGTCGAAGCATAGTTATGAGAACTTTGTTGATCACTTCGACTTGACCATTATCTTGTGGATAATATGGCGTTGAGTTATCATGACGAAGACCCAACTTCTTAGTAAGTTCAGACATCATAAAATTCCTAAAATTACTACCGTGATCGGTGACGATAGCTTGGGGCACACCAAAATGAGCTATAACGTGATTAAAAAGAAACAAGGTTGTGGTCTTTCTAGTGTTATCGAATGTCAGCATCGCCTTGGCCCATTTTGTAAAGTAATCAACAGCGACAATGATATAACCATGCCCTCCGGCCGAGTGAGGGTGACATGTCATGAAATCGATGCCCCATTTCGCAAAGGGACCAACTGAGACCACAGGATGAAGAGGAGCAGGATGTGACCGAATTTTATGATTGTAGGTCTGGCAGGCATGGCATTTTTGAACGACAGTAATGCAGTCATTGAACAAAGAAGGCCAAAAATACCCTACGCATAAGATCTTCTGGGCAGTAGCATACCCAGACATATGACCACCACATGCTCCAGAATGGCAGTCATTCAGATCTTTCTCGGCTTCGTCAAACGTCAAACAACGTCAAAAAACTGAGTCAATTCCCCGACGGTAAAGAGTATCTCTGAGGATAATGTATTGACGAGCTTGATAGTGTATGCGGCGTCGTTCAGTACTAGACAAAGCAGACTGAGAAGTCTGGGTTTGGAGATAGATAATGATATCCCCATACCAAATATCATCAGTGATAATAAGGAAAAGAGATTCATCGGGTAATGAATCTACTGCTAAATTTTCCGTTGCAGAGTGAGGAAAATCGCATATCAACTCAGCAAAAACTAAGGATTTCTTGGACTTGGCGCGATCGAATTCCAAGTCAAACTCCTGGATTATGACAATCCATTTGGAGTATTTTCCCCCTAGCAATTGACGTGTCAAAATATATTGCATAGGGTTGCAATGAGAAATCACCATAGTTTTCCGTGAGAGGATATAGTGCCAGAAGCGTTGAATGGCTTGAACGACAGCCAAAGCCAGTTTTTCAACATGTTGATACTTGATTTCAGTTGGTGTGAGACTTCGACTCAAGTAGTAAACAAAATGTTCGTCGTGCGCATAATCCTCCTGAATGAGAACCATGCCAATAGTGTACTATGAGGCAGCAAGATAAAGGAAATAATCACGACTGTAATCGGGAGAAAAGAAAAGCGGAGCGCGCATTAGGGACAACTTCAAAGCTTCAAAATCATTGTTGGCAAGGGTATCCCAGACGAACTATGAATCTTTCTTTAGTAGCCATGTAAAACCACGAGTGATCTCGGCGTAATTAGGGATAAAACGACGAAGAAAGTTTGCTTTCCCCTGCAAACTTTGCAACTGGCGCAGTGTAGAAGGAGGAGGGAGATTAAGGATCACCTCAACCTTAATAGGATCCACCCGGATCCCTTGACGCGAAACGATAAAAACTAGAAGACGGCCGGATTCTACGCAAAAAACACACTTGTGGGGATTTAAACGTATATGATAGAACTGACATCGAACGAAAATGGCTCGGAGGTGGGTAGGGTGATTGACTTTGTGCATAGAATGAGCTGGTAAATCGTCCAAATAGGGTTGAACGATATGTTTTATATCATGAAAAGCATAAGACATAGCATGTTGAAAAGTGGTGCCCTCATTCTTAAGTCCAAAAGGGAGTTTCCTATAGGCAAAAGTACCCCAAGGACAAATAAAGGCAGTTTTATGTTGGTCCTCGGGAGCAATGTTAATTTGATTATAGCCGGAGAAACCATCCATGAGGGAGAAGATTTCACTCCCGGCACAGTCATCGACAATTTGATCAATGAAGGGGGTAGGAAAGTTGTCCTTGGGACAAGCTTTGTTAATATCCCTATAATCAACACATACACGAATACTGTCGCCTTTCTTGTCAATCGGGACAGGATTGGAAACCCATTCTGTAAGAGCCACTGGATAAATAAAGTTGGCTTTCAAAAGTTTTTCAACTTCGAGCTTGATAGCAGCCGCTTTACGTGGGTGAACTGGACGAAGGCGTTGTCGGACAGGTTTAGCGTCGGGGTATGTCTTTATCTCATGTACAACAATTGCAGGGTCGATACCTAGCATTTCCTCGTAGCTCCAGGTCAATATATCACGAAACTCTTTAAACAGGGATGTATAGGTGACTATTTTGTCTTGGGAACACGAAGCTCCAATATGAACATTTTCGACGATTCCAGGTTTAACGGATATGTCAATGGGAATCGTGGGAGAGATATTACTTATGTTCCCTTCGACAAACACATCATGTGTAGATCCGGGAATGGTCGAGATGACAACAACGGTTGACGGACTTGAAATCCATTGGTAGTTCGCAAGAGTGTGTTGTTCCAAAAAGAGTATGGAACGATGATGCCCATCATCCCAAGGGGTGTCTTCCATGACGAACATGATCATCTCGTCAGTGGGAAAAACAACATGAAAAGGATCAGGATACAACTCATCAAGAGAGGGGGTAGAAGGTGTTGCTGATTGAATGGCCTGATAGGAGGATTCAACCGGACTTAACGAAATTGCATCGCCGAAATGAAGGTGATCTCCAGGATCAGGGACTATCCAAGGGTCGGAAGACACAGGAAGTTCATGAGGCACGGTGGAAATCATGTTGATAGAAGCAACTGACGGGCATGGAACATCGGGTGGTGGAATGGGGAAAGTACCCATTAACGAAGAGTCCTTTAAAAGGTTGCCACTGACATTCTCATAACCCGGTGGGGTTTTAGCAATAAACAACACGTTACCAGTACAAGTATTGGAATTAAAGAAGGCAAGTTGGTCAACGTTAACAACCTTTCCTTGATGAGGGAAACGTATTACACGGAAAAGTGTTGACACAACAATGTGCATGGAATCGATCCAGCTACGACCAAGTAGAAGATTATAATCAAGGGGAGCATCGAAGACTTCCACTTCAACTTGGACCGTTTTACCTTCTAATGTGATAGGCAACGAAGGGAGGACACCGTAAGGCTTAAAACCAGATCCATTGAAGGCTTTAAGAGTGTTCTGGGAGTCATTCAAAGGAGGAGAGCCAATGGCTTTCCAACAAGCAAGAGACATAACACACGTCGAGGCACCCTCGTCGATAACAGTTCTGCAAATGTTCTTGTCAGAGACAACAACTTGGATTTGAAACGCGAGTTGAGGGGGTAACCTTGGAATGTGATCTTCCAAGTCAAAGGCTATTAAATTTGAATCTGTTGGGTCAATTCCACCTATAGCTTTCAACAGTGCCTTTCGTTGTGAAAGACAAGACTGAAGGACTTCAAGGGATGACATTGCTGAAGGTGCTTGGGCCAGATCTTCAACAATGTTGTAGTTCTAGGCCGCACGAGCATGAGGATTGAAAGTCGATTTCCTAACGACACCCTTAGGGGGGGGGTCGCAAAACTGTGTCGAGGCTCGGTCGTTCGAGATGAAGAGGACCGTTGGTAGGTGGATTCACTGGAGAGGGTTGTACCAAACTAGGAAGTAAATCATCAACCTTCTCCTTAGATGGAGAATAATCTTTGGCTCTAGTCATGAGTGCAACGTTGTTCTGCTTAGAATCACCAGTACACATCAAAACATATGATGTTGTAGAAGAAGAGGGTTGGTCGTGAATGACCAACTGAGCCTGTTGCTGAGACGGGAAGGGTTGGGACAAGACAGTCGGAGTAGATGGTTTCGGGGCTCCTTGAAGGAACTTAGTAACCTCGGCACGTCGTGGACAATCCTTCATGTAGTGATCATCACCACAAATAAGGCAAGGATATCGAGGTTTGCGCTTATCCCGGTCCTCAACGGGTGTAGTTTTAGTTTGCTCTATTTGATTATTATTTTTTCTCTCCTTATTCTTACCTCTCCCCTTTTTAGATTTGTTTTTACTGGCTGGGGTAGATTGAATAGCGTTTACCTTAGAAGTTTTTATGGTGGGAGTGGCAGGAGACAGAGAATTTTGAACATTAGAAGAAGAAGAGTTAGGGTTTGTGCTTGAAACAAAATGTGATTGAGCTTGGGCAGTACCAATCACACCGTCAGCTGCATGCGAGGTGGCTGGAGTAGTTGAAGTGCTGGAAGCATTAGGATGAGGTAATTCAGGTAATAAATCATAAAGTGTTCCCGTTTGCGAATAAATGAGATCAAGATACTGAGCACGACTAATAGCCTATGCTTTTGTGACAACGCCACCCATGGCAATGTCCTTACCGATTTCGTTCACAAATGATTTTGTAAACCATTCTGCCAGTAATTGATCAGGGAGCTCAAGTTTAATGAGACGTCGTCTCCTTTGCCACTCATGGATGTGATCAGATATATGAGTGCCTTTAGTTTGTTTGAAGGAAGACAAAATCTCAGTCCCGATATCATAACAGATCGGTAACTGGTAATGTGTAAGAAAAGCCATAGCTAGGGTATTGAAGT
Organism: Picea mariana; assembly: GCA_032191745.1. Taxonomy (NCBI): domain Eukaryota; kingdom Viridiplantae; phylum Streptophyta; class Pinopsida; order Pinales; family Pinaceae; genus Picea; species Picea mariana. The sequence goes on from JASDQU010105574.1 coordinate 107,022, forward strand.
CAAAGAAGAAACCTCGGGGAAATTCAATATACCACTTCACAGCAAAACCGGTAAGGGTTCGTTGAAAAAGACGTAAATGAATAGAGTCATCCATCAATGAGTTGGATGAACACCATAGGTGAAAAGTCATAACGTGATTGTTCGGGTCCTCTCCCACTTTACCGTCGAATTTAGGAATGTCCGAAGGAAGATTGGCTGTCATAGTAGGCCATTGGGGAGAGTGACGAATAGGATCATTTAAAATCCTAGACAAATCTGGAAAATCCAAAGTAGCAAGAAAAGGTAACTGTCGATTCACCTGCGGATACTGGTGGCTTTGGGGTGGAAGTCCTATGGGCAAACCAGTAGGACCGTAAGCAATATGCACATTATGAGAATATCCAGGCAGATTCGGTGGTCGCTGGAGAGGATAGTATCTCGAGGAATTGTAACCTTGATTGGGGACATGAGTTTGAGCATTCGTACCCCAAATAGGATTGGGTATACCTGGATATGGTTGGCCTATAGTAGGGACAGGTTGTTGCCCCCCAGTCGTTTGAGGAAGATTTTGTATCATCTGATTCCAATACTGGGCCAAAGCAGGAGGTATATTTTGTCCAAAAGGTGGGGTTGGTCCCCCTATCGTAGACGGATTTCCAACTGGAAGTTGTGTTCCAATCGAAGGTTGAGTAGTAAGTGGAATGTGTCCGGTAAGAGGAAGTTGAATTGTACCACCTTGTCCACCAATGGGAATCTGCAGGTTTGGTGTAATGGACGGTATAGTGCCACTAGGATTAAGATTTCCAGAAGGAAATTGAGGGAGTGTCGGAATAAAATAGGGAATAGGGTGCCCAGGAAAAGAAGGACCACCAAGAGTACCAGATGGGGTTTGCAGAGGGTTGGAACAGAAGCATTCAACAAAGCATTCAACGCATGGTATTCGGGTGGTAAGGTCGGAGTGACCTCGGGAGTTCGTTGTGTGTTAATAGGAGCAAGACCAGCTATAGTGAATCTAGTTGGGATACTCGTAGTATTTGCGAGATGGGCCATCTCGGTAGGGAGAGTAAAGTGATAAGTGGTAGTCAATGATGTCTCTGTCTCAGAAAACACCGGAGGGTTGATTTCAGAGACCACAGGTGAACCAGGACCAAAAAGGGCCCTTCGAAAATCACTTGCAGACCAAAAAGGATCATGACCCTCTACACCGGGAAAAGGCCCAATGGGTGATCCAGAAGATGCAACAACTAAGTCTTCGGAAGAATTCAATCGTCTAAAAGGGAACTGAGAATCACTGGGAAATCGAAAATCCTCTCGAGTATTTGTAATTCA
>JASDQU010105574.1:146573-161871 GCA_032191745.1 Picea mariana
ATATATATATTTTAAATGCATTTTTATTGGAGGGTGTTGGTGGCGAAAATGAAATTTATTTAATTTAATAAAGGTAAAAATAGATTTCAATTTTATAATATTTTTTTAATTGATGAACAATTTTTTATTTTTTAAGAATTAAAAAAAAAAATATGAAATAAAAATAAAAAATTAAGTTTGAGATTGTTTTTTATAAAAAATATATTAATAATAATATTTTATATCTATTGATAAATTACTTTAACTATAAAAATATGAAATAAAAATAAAAAAATTAAGTTTAAGATTGTTTTTTATAAAAAATATAATAATAATAATATTTTATATTTATTGATAAATTTTTTTGTTTAGTTAAAATTTTCTTTTCCCATGGATAAATTAAAGTTTTAAAACTTAAAAATATATGGTAAAAGTGAAAGTGTATCTTTTAAAAACCATCAAATTTATTTATCTTTTAAAAACCATCAAATTTATTTGTAAAGTGATTATATTTTATTTTTACACAATGATATAATTGTAGATTTAAAGATAGTATTAAGTCCATAACTATAAATAACAAAAAGTTTTTCTTATTTTAAAATAAAATCATAAGAGTTGGAGTGGAATTGACAACTTAGTGATATACATTTTATTTTATTTTATTAATAGGATCACCAACAAAACTTAACCAATTAGACTAATGAAATTTGACAACTCAATGATATACACTAAATAAATTAAAAATATAATTAAATTAAATTGATTAATGATTAATTTTGTTTATTTTTTTAAGTGAAAGAAACAAAATGTATTTTAAAATTTAATATAGATAAAAATAAATAATTTTCATTTTGATGGAGATATATTAAAAATTAAGAAAGTTAGTTTATTTTTTTATTATATATATATATATATATATATTTTTTTTTTTTTTTTAAGAAATAATTGTTTTTTTTTGTTTTTAAAAGATTTTTCCATTTTATTTTATTAATTTTATCTTTTTTTATACATTTCATCCACATTAGATTTAAAAAAAACTTTACTTTTCTAACTGCAATTAATGTAAATTGATTAAAATAAAAAGAATATTATTTTATTATATCTATATTAGACTTTAAAAAGTATTGGGTTTGGTTTTTCTGGGTATAATTAATATATATCAATTAAATAGAAAAATATTAAGAAAAATGTTAAATGTTTTACCATTTTAATCTTTTCATAAAAAATATTTAACACTCTTAAATATTTTTATCATAATTAGATTGAATAATGTTAATATCTAAAAAAATTTATAGATCAAATGAGTTTTTTTCATGATGATTTTTTATCTTATGAAAAATTGTTGGGTTCTTAAATTTGAGTAATTATTTCTGTAAAATCCAAGTGCCCTGAGAGTATTTCGGCATGTTGAATTCATTTCTGCGTTCAGAAATGGATTTTAAACAACAAAAAATAGTTATTAGTGTAAATTTATATGACCGGATTTCTACTTAAAAAAACTATTTCATAAAACACCTAACCAACACCCTTTTCCTTGTTTTGTATAATAGATAAAAAACTATTTCATTATACATCTAAACTATATCCAAAATTTAATTAAAAAAAATTCATTATAAAAATAAATAATAAGATAAAATTTGTAAATAATCTTACTTTAAATTATTTAAACATGTTTAAATTAATTTTATCCTTCTCATCACTTTATTTTAAATAAATTTATGTATTTTATATAATTAAAAAATATATATGAATGTATGCTTCTTCAGGATATATATATATATATATATATATATATATATATATATATATATATATATATATTTAGGCCTCCAACAGCTTAACATATATATATATATATCTAAGCAGTGTGACTTTGAAGGTCACAAGTGATACACATTAAGTGTTTATAAGTGAGTGGTTATGGAGTATGCCAATGAAATGAAAGAAGAGCTTACATTTAAAGATGAGTAGGTTGGGTAAGGAAGAAAGGTTTATGGAGTATAATCTAATCGTCCAGTGCTAGATTGTGTGAGATTTTGGACAAAAGTGGCAATACCTCCTCCCCTTTCACTTTCACTGTCAGTTTTTCTTCTTCCACCAAACTCTGTGGTTGTTTTGATTTTACACCAACGCCAACGGCAAGGAGGGTCAACATCGGAGTCCGGGTGCCAACTTATGGTGATGCCAAAAGACAGGACCGCCTGTAAACGGACATAATAAATAAAAATACAGAGTGGACAGAACAGGGGACCGATTCCGAAGGAAGAACGTGTTGCACCATTCTACAGAGAGGATTGGTTTAGTTAGGAGATAGGAGAGGAATCAAAACAGGGATTTACAGATACATACCACTGACGATTTATTGGTTTGAGCTGAGCAGGCAGAAGAAGAGAAGAAAAGAGGGGAGGGGGAGAGAAGGAGATTGCTAGTGTTGTTTTTGGTGCGGTTTTTATACTTGCAGATCCATTCTCCTACCTCCTCCCCTTGGATCTGAGGCAGAAATCATCACATTCTTTTGTGGATCTAAGGCAAGAACAACAGAGGTTTGTATCTGATTTATGACTGTTCATTGGGATTAATGTTGTTATCGGCATGTATATTATGGCGTTTTTGATAATCTGGGCCATAGTTACAGGTAGCTTTTTGTTCTATAGTGAAAATTGTAGCTAGATTGCGTTATGGTTGTCACTTTTTCTAGCAGATACGGACCTATTATGTCATTGGAAAAATGGTTGTTTCTTGTTTATTTCTTTCACTTAGGTAAGAGGGCTACGGAGCAGATCCAATCCCCTGATTGCATCCCAGCTTTTGGTCATCTGGGTTTCATTTGAATCCAATTTCTGCTTCTGTTTTTTTTCCTCTCCAGATGATTTGGGTAGGTAAGGGTGGCTTACTGGGCTCTGGGCACTGCTAGAAGATAATCTCCTCCTGATTTTGTTGAGCCTAGGATTTTATTGCAAAGAATTCTGGAGATGATTTTGCTTTTCGCTTTTGTTTCATGAGGTCCGTCTTGAAAAAAATTGAAAACACTCTCGTCATATTTTTCTCTGCCTTTTGGTGATTTGAATGCTCCCTGGAAACCATTCTCCTAGTACTTTTACTGCCTTTTGGTGATAAGAATTCTGCTAAAAACCATTCTCCTAGTACTTTTACTGCCTTTTGGTGATACGAATTCTGCTAAAAACCATTCTCCTCATATTTTCCTAGCTCTTCGTAATACGGGTGCAGATGGAAACCCAGTGTCCTGATTATTTTTCCCCCGTTTTGATCATTCGGACTTTGATTGTGAAAGAACATAATCTTGCGAGATGGAAATTGTCAAAATTGATCAATAGACTAAAAAGGGCTTTAACAGATTACGCATTCGCCCGAATAGTAAGATCTCATACAACTTTCCTTTCGCAGGGAAAAATTTAAAATGCACATCTTCTTCTTTGAAGTGCCGTAAAGGTTTAAGATCTTATCCATTCTCCTGATGTGTCTTGGGCATCTCAGTCATATTGGCACTGCCATAACCGATTTTTCTGTTTTTCTTCCTTTGTTTCTTGTTCTTCAGAATATTGCTGGAAATTAGAATTTCATTGTTTGTATGCATTCTGGTTTATGAGTCATGTTGGAACCAATGTTCTAGTAGAGTTTGGTGTGTTCCCTCTAGCTATTCTAAGGGGCCATTGAATAGTTAATTATTAGGTGGGCCAGGAGTGAGGCCTACATGAGAAAAATGCCAGAAATTAATAATCATGGAGTGGTTTTAACTCACAAAAATCTACATTTGATTATAAGAAAAAAAGTCTTCTTAGCATATCGGGACGCGTTCCTCCATTTCTGATGCACTCGGTTGTGCAACTCTTATAATACTTTGGAATGGTGCTCCACGTATATATTTGGCATATTCAGTATTTCTCGTGCTATTTTGTGTAACTTAGGACATTACACTTCTTCCCTTTGGTAGTCTGCTGAACTCTGTTAGAACCCACTGATTAGATTTGAAGAGGTATTTTCCTCCAGTAAAAAGTCCTCATGGGAGTTTAATCCACATTTTAGAAAGTGCAATCCTTCAAATCCATTAACAGGCATTTTAAATATGTTTAATGTTACCCTCTTTTTGTCATGGCAAAAACTTAGTTGTTTCCTTCAATTCAAAAGTTAACATAATCACGCCCTTCTATGATAAGAGAATCAACTCTTGAAGATTAAATTAATGACAACTCCTACATTATGGTAACATGGCCTTTTGAACGGAACTGGAGTCTTTGAATCGTCTCTGCTAGAAATGTATTACATTTTGTTTTCAGCCTTCTTTTCATGTGGGATGCTTTTTGTTGTTTTCTTTATGTTGGCATCATTCGTTCCTATTAAACATATGTACAGTTACAGGAACCAATCTCCTAAAGGCTAATTTAATGCGCTTGGTCATCTTGATAGTGCTCTAGATTGATCTTCTCTTGGTCATCTTGATGGTGCTAGAAAACCTTGTAGAAATAAATCAAAGGAATGGAATCTGGATATCCTAAGTTAAATCTCTTGCTGGTCTTTAACAGATTCTCTGCGGAGAGTGATGCAACCGGAATGGGGAAGAAGGAGAATTGGTTCAGTTCTGTGAAGAAGGCATTCTCTTCAAATTCAAAAGAGAAATCAAATTCGGTAAGTTCTTCTATCCCATTTGTTCTGCAGATTTCTGTCATAGATGATAATGATCAGTCCTCATACCTATCTCTTCTATCTCAGAAACCTCCAAAGGAGAAGCGGACATGGGGATTTCGGAAACTTAAGCATAAAGACCCTCCTGCCATCGCAGCTCCAGCTCCAAAGGAAACACTCCCTTTGGACAAAACATTGGCTGAGGCAGAACATGAGCAAAACAAGCATGCATTGGCTGTAGCAGTTGCAACAGCAGCTGCAGCAGAGGCTGCTGTAGCAGCTGCTCAGGCTGCAGCTGAGATTGTTCGTCTCACAGATGTGTCTCGTTCTCGCTATGCAGGAAAATCTAAAGAAGAATGTGCAGCCATCAAAATTCAAACAGCTTTCAGGGCATATCTGGTGGGTTCTCAGAAAACACATCTTCTGATAGCTTTCTTTGATTTCCTGTGATTTTTTATCCTCTTAAGCTGTTTTAGAAGGCGAGTTTTTCAGCCAATCTGTTCATAAACATGGCTATATCTTTTGGTTATATTTCTTTTAGGTCTTATTGTCCATTTGTCTCAATTATTTCTTGCTTCTTCAGAGCATTTACATTCGCTAGCAATTATCTCTCTTGATAGTAATTTCAATAGAAATATGATATATTTTTCTGACTTCTACTGAAGTTTCAATCATAACAATTGATAGATCAAAGGCTTTGGAATTTGCATGCAGGCTCGGAGAGCTTTACGTGCCTTAAAGGGTCTAGTGAGATTGCAAGCATTGGTACGTGGACAGAGTGTAAGACGCCAAGCAACAACCACACTACGCTGCATGCAAGCACTTGTGAGAGTCCAATCACAGGTCCGTGCAAGGAGGCTTCGAATGTCTGAGGAGAATCGGGCTCTTCAGCGTCAGCTTCTTGAGAAACATGCAAAAGAACTTGAGAGCATGCGAGCCAGTGTGAGTTCTTTATGTGGAACTTTACAAGCTGTTATTTATCCCTGGCTGAAATTTTCATGTTACTTGCATTATGATGTTATCGTGTTTCTAGATCATATTATTGGTCTCCAACTATAAAATATCTCCACCGTGATCTTCTGTCTGTCTTTCACTTTTTTACCGTTCATACATCCATATTCTAATTTTTACAATAGGCCATCCTTCCTTTTGATTGTGTGCTCTGCCCATAAGAAGACACAGATGTCTTCTCAATTCCCACCATTGTTCTTGGCATTCCTGGAAGGGGAGTGTTGGTTTTGCCCCATAAGTTATTTAGTTATTTTGGCTACTCTGCCAAAAGCAGAGGAGATGCTTCCTATGGATTGTTTATTCCATCTACAAAAATTATAACATCCCAGTTATATTTCTCTCCAAGGATATTTTATTTTCCTATTGAACCATAAGAAGCAATATCAAGCAGGCTGCAAATTCTGTTATTAAAATAGCAGTTAACAGCACAGTGGGCAATTCTGTTCCTAATAGGATAGCAACATTATTGATTGAAATGCAATTTTTTGCAGATGGAAGCAAAGGAATGGGACGACAGCTTGCAATCGAAGGAGGAAATTGAGGCTAGTTTGCAAAGCAAGCAAGAAGCATCCATGAAGCGAGAAAGGGCATTGGCATATGCATATTCTCATCAGGTATGCCTCCTAGCATGGATGTTTAACAACTTTTGTCAAATGATAATGTCCAGATGACTACTTTCTTGCGATACATTAGATCCTGACATCTTTTTATTTTTCTTGTTGACTCTCTAGTCATTGAAAAGCACACGAGGATCAGCTCATCCTATGTTGATGGAAATTGACCCAAACAAGCCAAATTGGGGATGGAGCTGGCTAGAACGCTGGATGGCAGCACGGCCATGGGAGAAGGAAGCCCCTGAAGGTATGTCAGTGAAAAGCCCGGATCAAAGCATAGGAGATGTTGTAAGACAAGCTGCAAGTGCAGGCAGGGGATCAAGCCAACCTAATGTGGAGACGCCTACTCGTGCTCCTTTCAGAGGAGCGCAGAAACTATCTAAGCCTGCAGGATCCCAGTCTCCTTTTACTCCAACCTCGAAATCGTCAATCCCTAGCAGAATGCGCAACTCTAGTCCTCGCAGTGTTCAGACAACAGAGGAAGATGTGAGGAGCATGACTAGCTTGAGGTCTGAAAGGCCCAGACACTGCTCTCGTTATAGTGTGGCAGGTTCTTCTATCAGAGATGATGAAAGCCTTGCTAGCTCTCCAGCTGTTCCCAGCTACATGGCTCCTACAGAGTCTGCCAAAGCAAAGGCAAGGTCATACAGCACGCCAAAGCAGAGGCCTGGAACATCAGACAAAGATTCTATTGCATCTGCAAAGAAAAGGCTTTCATTTCCATTAGCAGATGGTGAAGCAGGCCAAATTAAGCCCAATAAAAACCATGCTTTCTTGCATATAAATCCTAGTGTAAAAGGGCTTACAGGACCTTTGAAATTGGACAGGTCGATTAATTCTACTAAAGATCTTAGTATCGATTCAGATCGCCCCTTGTTGAGTGGGAATGGCAGAAAACATGGGAGATGAGGACCTGGGTGGATGCATTGTTTATTCTACATAAAGGTTCCCTGGTGCTATCATAGCCAAGGAAATGTTTGGTCCCTAGTTGCCAATTTGGCTGGTCAAGAGATGGGGCCAGAATTCCTCAGGAGTTCTATTTTCAAGAACGTTGCTTTACTTCATTGCGGTTATGAGAGTGAAGGTATTTATTTAGCCTTTGGTAGAAATGTTTGGTTGTCTAGTTAAAATGGCTCAAATCAAGTTATTTATTAGCTTGAGGAGCAGCTTCTTTCTATTTAGTCATTTTTTAACAAATATTGTCAGGGTTTGGAGAGCATTTAAAGGGTTTCAAGACAGTGGTGTGAGTATTCTTGTGTATAATACAAGCCTAAACTTTGTGCGTTTGGAGTGCTATTTATCTTGGAGTTTGATTAACTGTTGTGGTTCCAGATCTAGACCAGAACTAAAGATCAATGTTGGTTTTCATATTTAAGCCATTGCATGGATTTCTTTGATTATTCATCATCTATTTTTCAGAATATTGCAGAGTGGCTGGAACTCTTACAGCCTGTGTTTCTATATTGGGAAGAAAAAGGGATTTCTGAGTTCTATACTGATTGGATTGTTCTGTCTAAATTTTTCAAGCGTCATTAATGGATTTGTTAAATTGTTATTGAATTTCCTTCAAAACCAAAACTTGTCTGGTAGAAGCAGCTTATGATATTCTGTAATTGATATGGATTACAGGTTTGCTTCAAGCATATTCATTATTTTTCAAGGAGACATAATTTGTAGTATTACTGTCAGTACGTTGACTTAGGTGAATGGAATAAGGCCATCTAGAGGTGTTCCACTAAAATAAGCGTCTCCCCTATTTTTCTTCTAGCGTGGTCCATACAAGTAGTATCATACAGATAAGTTGTGCCTGTGCCTATTCCTTGCAACAACTGCAAGCTTATACCTTTCTTGTTATAATGTTAAGATGTAGTATACAAATTATTATATAAAAGGGGCATTGCAAGAAGATATGGATGGAAGGAAAGAGACATTGTCTTGTGACATGAGGTGTGTTGCCAACTTTTTCAAGTTGCAGGTATGCACGAGGTAGCAGTTGGCAGTAAGCACTTGTCTACTGGAAGGTAGAGTTTAATAGCAAGACTCTCGCCCATACCAAACTCCATAAGGTATAAAGGAATGTGTAGGTGTAAAAATTGGTGAAAGGTGCAATCCTTCCTTTTATCCCTCTACTTGCCAGTTACCATGGTTCCCTTTCTTGTGCATCAATTTCGTAATCCTGAGTAAACAAACCAAAAGGGATGTGTGTACCTTGTAATAGAAGGATCAGCATAAGTTTGGGATAGATAAAAGTACTCGTGCTTGTATTGAAATAGACATGGAATGTGTTGAAAATATTACAGCTGGACATCCAACCACCTGGCATTTAATATTGTTTTTATATGTAAGTAAGATGTGGTGGTTGGTATTCCAGGGAAGTTGAATGTTTAAGCTATCCCTTCATTATATGTGTGTGTGTGTGTGTGGGCGTGCGCGTGCATTCAGAATAAAAAAGCAGAGATGCAATTTTGTTTTGCATATATTTTCTGTCTCTCTCTCTCTCTCTCTCTCTCTCTCTGTTTGCAGCTGCAAAATTTCCCAATCTTTAATGATATGTAGCTTTTGTAAGAGGATAATAAGACCAACTAGTGGCATATTCTGAAAAGAACAAGGACATTCATTATAGATATATAGGTATAGTTTATATCTGCATGTTGAAGAAATAGAATAGCACAAAAGAAAAGTAGTCTGGCTTGGCAGCCTATTTCTTAAACTGAAGAACTAAATAGACAAATACTAAAAGGAAGTTTAATGCCACAATCTAGATGTGGTTGCACAATTGAAAACTTTATCCTTAAAAGCATTTGTTACACAAAACAAAACTAAGGGTATTTTTTCATGGTCTAATTCTTTTAAATAAGAAAGTAGTTGATACAAAATAGAGAAGATGAAATCTCTTAAAATGCGAAAAGTGGTTGTATTCCTTGATTATGTCACATCTAATTATGGAATGCGGCTTTTGAAAGGTGCTCTTAAATTACCAGAATGTGACTTATTTTGACCTCATTGTTCGGATGTAAGTTTTCAAGGAATGTATTGATCATCATTGTTGTGTGTAGAAATCTTAGACTTATGACACAACCTTAAAGTCTGTCCTTGCACATTATTTTGAACTATCATTCATTGTACATTTCATTTCAAATGAGTTGACCCTTTTTTTTTTTATTTGTATATAAATCTAGTAACTTATGAAAAGTAAGCTAGATTGCCCTCTTTAACGCATCTATCTCGAAATCTAATCTATTTTGCTCGTTCTTAATTTTTCTAATTGCATGATTAGAATGCTAATAGTAGCCTCTGTATAATAAGTTTCAGATCATGACTCCAATACTAGTAATATTCATTTTACTCCAATTGGACTTAAGGTCTAACGTTTTAGCTGGTGTTTTGTTCAACTTGTAATTGATTGGCCCTTATAAATTGGAAACTGTAATGCACGTACCCAACCTTGTGCACCCTTTTATCCTGATTTGTTGCTATGCAAGGTACATTACCTCCTTTATCTCAGTGATCCATACATGTACTTAATGGTAGAATCACCAAAAAATGCTCATGCTTGCATACATTACCTCCTTTATCTCAGTGAACTATACATATACTTAGTGGTAGAATCACCAAAAATACGCATGAAACGCAATTTATGTGCCCCATAAGATTCCTCAGATCTCATGCACTAGGTCAATCCTTGCGTGTTTATTTACTTAGGGCCTTGAATCCCTTAAATCTGATTGATCTGTTTACTTAAATTGGTTGGGCACACTTCACAAATTCGGGTTCCAAAATAATTCTTCCTAGGTCTTAAATTCTGAGTTGATCGAGTGCTTAATGACCAAACCATGCCCAGCCATAGCTTCCCTCACACAATTAGGCTAATTAGGATCCAAGCCACTCAAATTAGAGAGAATTATAGATTTCCTTAGTGGATTTCCTCTTGATACATGTTGAGATTCTCTTCCACTACTGATTCTAGTGCAGGAAAACTAATCAACTTAACACCCAAGCAAACACATTGTGCACTCACAACACTCTCGACTGCACAATAGTGGCACTAATCTGTGTTCCTCATAGTGAGCTTATGCTTTCGAAAGCCACTTTTGGTACTCTTCTTCTAATGTTCTGATTCATTTTCTGTTGTGTTTTTTTCCCTATTTTGACGAAATGCACATCCAGGAGAAACCCATCGGGCACTTCTCCTCATTCTGAGGAGATGGTATCCAGGTTAAACCGTCTGACATTGAGTGAGGTCCACAATATTCACAGAGGCAGTCATGCTGGGGACTTGACCCAGGACCTCTTGCCTGTAATTCATAGCACTCAACCACTCAAGCTAACCTACAGGACTCATTTTCTGTTACGCTTATGAACAATCTGAATTATTTTCAAAAGAACGCATAAAAAAAACTTATGATGTAAAGTTGAAAGGAACAATGAATATGCATATTTTCCATATTATTCTTGAAGGCTTGTGAGTTCTGCCGTTGGCATCTCTGGGTCCATATAGCTTCCTTGCTACAAAAGTTCTTGTGTATGTAAGCGGCATTGCACCTCGAATCCAATCCAAACATATCCATGCTACCCATTACTTAGACCATATTCGTGTCCTCTATTGAGTCAAGCTACCACAATTGGATTCCGTAGGTCCGTTGGCGGATTACTATGCTGGAGCTCTTTTTAACCTTTGATACTACTTTGGTCTTATTTGGCTCAACATCGGCTCCGATACTAGACTTTTCCAATGCCCAACGCTAATGGCAGAATTGTGTTGAATAGAATTTGGCTCGATTGGACCGTTCTCAAGCCCTTCGACTAGTCAAAATTCAACTCACCTTTCTTTGGTGGCAAATTCAGATCACACTCAAATTCTCTCAGCTTTAAGTGCTTCTTGGAAGATTCAAATGGTAAACACTACTTCGAAACTTGTTCTAAATGACACTTTTCGACTTAGACAATGAATTCAGAAATGCAAGTCTCATTCAACGTCAAGTTATAATTATCACTTGGAGATAGTATATCAAAATGGATACAATTACAGAATGTACAACAAAATTCAAATGATTTTATCCTTGCAACAATTACAATGAACAAGTATTATTCTTCAACATCACAAGCTTGTTGGAATTTACATCATTTATACGATCCTTACAACAATCAGAACAACCGAAGTATTATTCTTCAAAATCACAAGCTTGTTGGAAATCATTTATAGGGCCTGAATTAGACCTTTTAAAACCCGTAATGAGACTATTAACTCTTTCTGAATTTGAATTTTGAACCTCGCTTCAGAGTTTTGCATAAGTGTATGAATTGCGGTTTCGATTCTGTGTTGGAACAAAGGCTTTATACTTTTGTATTCGGAGAATGACCTGCGTAAACAACCTCCATCTTTTCTTGAGAAAGAAGTTTCTCTAGTAAGTCCTTTCCCAATATTTTATGTATATAGTCTCTTCAGAAATTCAGCCCACAGTGAACTGGATGTTTTTGACTTGGGCTGCTAAATCTTGGTGAACTGAAGCTTCACCTTTGGTTATTCTACATGATACAAGTGACTTGATTTGCTTCTCTTCTTCAATATTGTTGCTTTATGGACGCTTTTCCAATTGTGCTTCGGATGTACTTCAATTAATTCCATTGGGAATGAATCAAAATTAACACTGAACCATACTTCAATTAATTCCATTGGGAATGAAACAAAATTAACACTGAACCATAAGCTCCAGAGGCATTGCATCCTAACCCTTTGCCTCTACGAGTGTTGGGTATTTATACTAGATCTTTTGTAAATGAATAAATTACAAATTACTGGTTCCATTAGTCGATGACCAGTTTTCGTATTTCCTACTTTAATGGCCACTTACTTTGAGTCTTCCACTCCCCTTCCACTTTGAATCTCATACCCAATCGTTGATTTGGAAATTTTTACTTTGAGTCTTCCACTCCCCTTCTACTTTGAATCTCATATGCAATCCTTCGTTTGAAAATTTTAAAATCTATAGACCTGGTTAAGTCAACATTTTTGCAATTGAATATAAAGTGCTCATATTCGACACAATTCTCGCCCATTGACTTTGAATCCTCACATCCAATCGTTGACTTCAAATATTTAAAATCTGTAGACTTGGTTAATTCGTCATCTTTGTAGTTGAATATAAAGAGTTCATATTCGATACAACTCTCACCCATTACAAGGCCCTCGAAATTGAGTCGAATTAAACTTCGCACTAACCTGAGTATCAATTTAGCAATCAAGTCAATCGACAGATTGGATCTGGTCCATGGATATTTCCTCCCACAAACATGGGAATTCTTTTTGGACTTGTTCTTTGGACAGATTCTATTGCATAAGAAAAGAAAAGGCTTTCATTTCCACTAGAAGACAGCAAAATTAAGCCCAACAAAAACCATGCATTCTTGCATATAAATCCCAGTGTAAAAGAGCTCACAGCACTATTTAAATCGAACAAGTCGATCAATTCCACTAAAGATCTTTGTATCCATTGAGATTGTTCCTTGTCCGGTGGGGATGCTGGAAAACATAGGAGATGAGGATCTGGGTGGATACGTTGTTTATTCTACATAAAGATTCCCTGGTGCTATCATAGCTTAGGAAATATTTGGTCGCTAGTTGCCAATTTGGATGATCAAGACATAGGGCCAGAATCCTGAGTAGTTCGAGATGGCTGCTTTACTGTATTGAGGGAACGAGGGTGTAAGTATTTATTAACCTTTGGTAGAAAAGTTTGTTTTTATGCTTGACTTGGATAAATCAAGTTATTTATTAGCTTGTGGAGCAGCTTCTTTCTATTTTATTTATGTTTAATAAAGGTGTAGTCTAAAGGTTCAATGTTTTTTACTTTTGCCAGCAACTCTCACTGGAATCCAGCAATGTAATAGTTGGAAAAATTACAATTTTACAGTGCTTAAATCCTGTGAGTGCATAAATGGATTCGGCACTCTCAAAACCCCCCCTGGGCATCTGAAACATGTAATCTCAACCATTTGAAATCTTCAATTCCAACTGTCCTAAATTTCTGGTTGGATTTTGGACAAACTTGTCCGAAAAACGTGTCCAGAAAAAGGAAAAAGGTAAAAATGTAGAATGTTTAGACTACGCTTTTAACAAATATTGTCAAGCATTGGAGAGCATTTGCAGCTTTTCAAGACAGTGGTGTTGGTGTTCTTGTGCAAAATAAAAGCTTTAACTTGGTGGGTTTTGAGTGCCATTTATCTTGAAGTTATTTAGACCAGAACTAAATATTTGAAATTTTTGTATTTTAATGCTTTAATAGAAATAATAACACACCATTAAGATGTTTTAAGTATTGCTACATATAAAATAGATTACAATAGCAAAGCCATACAATGAAACATGAATATTTACTCTTGAAATAAAACTATCATAAAATTAGGGTTAGGTTTAGGGTTTTAAAACCCTCTTTGAAGCTTGATGATGCTTCTAGAAGTGGGTTTTAAAACCCTCTTTGAAGCTTGATGATGCTTCTAGAAGTCTCTAGTGGACTCACATGTTTCTAATTTCTCATATTCAAATTATGGTGCATTGACATGGTCACCATAAGGATGAGGAAAGCTTATGGTAACCCTTATCTGTCACAAGGTCGAAAAAAAATGTTTAGGGCCTCGACAACATGCTAGAAGTTGTTGTCTTGAATTTGTACAAATCAAGACCATCTCTGAGATGTCCCAATTCTAATATCCTATCTAGAGCATCAATATATTCACATGGTACTTGTTGAGATTGGATAGCAAGGAAGGTCTTCACCATGCATGACATCCTAGCATGGAGGAGGACAATGAAACTTATCCAAGTTGATGGGTTAATCTTTTTCTTAAAATTGTACTTAGGAAAAAGTACATTAAATGGGTTATATTTTAATGTTGACTTAATGAGTACTTTTTATAAAGTTAAAATGAGAAATAATTTAAGTTGTGGTCTTTTAATCTTGACCATTGATCTCATAAGGTGTATGAGGATCAATCTTGGCCCTCCATCTTTTTGGAGAGAGGGTTTCTCACTTGCTCGTTGAGTAAAAAGAAGATCAACTTGGAGAGGGGTGCATTATGCACAAGAGAGAGATAATTTTCTGAAGAGAGAAAAATGAGAATTGCTTGAGGGTTTGGAGAGACAGTTTGCAGGGAGACAGAGAAGGATTCTACACTGAGATTGACACACATCTTCAACATTGCAGAGGTCTTTTCCTACAGATTTGATAAGGAGGATTTGCAGAAGGGGGCCATACATTTGTTGAGGAGGTTTTGTATTTGGCTGGGCTAATTTTATTGTAAGAGATCTCTATATTTTTTTGCTCAATAATAATAAAATCCAAATCTGCTGCACTGGTTTTCCCTCCGAGGTTTTTCTAGGGACGAATTTGTTAGAATATAATGGATGTGCTCGTTTAGCCATAGACAATATCACTATTGTCACCCAACCATAGGCCGAAGCCACCCCCGAGTACCTTAACCATGACAGAGAATCATTCTGGAAGCAAACCCTGGGCTAGATAGCCAAACAAGATAGCACACCTCTCTCCAAGGATAACACACCAAATAGGAGTAACAAGAGTTGATCAGAGAGTCCAAACCATAACCAAGAGAGAGTCCAGGCCAAAACCGAAATCTGCTAGCTGCAGCAGCTGCAACGACAACTCTCCTCCAAACTTGCGCACAAACTGGCCAACTGCAGTGCGCACAAATGCTGCTTCTGCAGCTCTAAGAATGCCTGCCAGAATGAAGACTGACCTCTTGTATTTATACTAAAACTAACACACTGCCTGGGCCGACTTCTCACTCTGGGTGCCTATTTACTTAGTATATAATATTTCCTTTAGCCAACTTCTTCTCTTGGAGGCTAATAACCTAATACAAATTATCTTCTTAAGCCGACTTGTCTTCTAGGGTTATTAGCCAACTAATTTAGGGTTTCTTCTTGCTTCTCAGAATATTCTATTCTTGTCAGGTTTACACGTGGAGGTAAATACCTTCCGCAGCTACCATAATATCAACACTACCTCCTAGTTAGAGAGGTATTTGAAACTAAT
>JASDQU010105575.1:126-31065 GCA_032191745.1 Picea mariana
GTCGGAATACGTCTCTACCCTGAAAAAAAATACGCACAATTTCTGCCAAGGAAAGTGCTCTGATACAACTTGCAAGAGACCAGATATACAAAATATGCAGAACATAAACGAAATGTTAGAAATGACAGAATAACAGTAAAATATCCAGCATAATTCTTCACAATACACAGAAATGATATACGAAATAGCAACAGAAATAGCACTTGAATCAGATAGCAATGTTCACAGGCCTCTTCGAGGGGGAAACCTCCAGTCGAGCAACGCTCTATTACAATAATATCCAAGCTAGGGTTCTCATACCCTCAACTCTTATTTATACTAAAAAGAAGCATCTAGAGGAAGATCCTTCTAGAAGCGGAAGCTTCTATTAGGTCTTCTTACATCCGCCTTATTCTATTTTATTGAAAGGTATTATTAATATTGACCTTTATTACATCTAAATACATTTATCTACCTATGTGTGGGTT
Organism: Picea mariana; assembly: GCA_032191745.1. NCBI lineage: Eukaryota > Viridiplantae > Streptophyta > Pinopsida > Pinales > Pinaceae > Picea > Picea mariana. Next base: position 594 of record JASDQU010105575.1, read on the forward strand.
AGGACCTTAACATATTGTTTGTATTGGAGCTTTAAACCTTTTTCAAAAATGTGAAATTTCCTTTTCTAGCTGCTTGTTTTGTTGGGACAGTTTGAGTGATTTCTCTTTCTCCTTGTCTTTTTTTGGATTCTTCTCTGCATTTTCTCATGTTCCTTAAATGTTTGATTGGTTTTAGAATCCTTGATTATGTTCTTGTCAGAACAAGTTTCTACTTGTTTTCTTTCATATCTCACTGCCTTGAGTGCATGATTTGTTTGTAGCCTTTTAGCTTCTTGTCTTTTGCATCTGTATATGACTCTTTATCCTAATTGAAAGTAGTAGAGAATCAAAGGATTTGTATTTACTTTATTTATACATTAGAATCAAAAAAACAATATATATGCATTCTTTCTTTTGGGTAGTGAAACTAGTTTGCATTTGAAGTAGTGAAATTGCATGGTTTTTGGCATTGTTTAGTCTTGGTATTGGTGTACAATCTCTTTGACTCATTTCTTGAAGATCTTGACATTGATGAGTTTAATAAAAAGTTTGGGACATTATGCATTTGGAAATGATAAAATTTTTCTCCTTCTTATAATATAGCTTTCATCGAAGTGAAATATTTGTATTCTCATTTCTTTGCATTGTTTAGAGTCAGTCAAAACATCATTTAGTCGACTCCATGTCCTCTTGAGTAAACAACAGCCTTAAAATCAAGTGATAAACTAATATTTATTAGACATTTTTACATTTTCTGTTAGCAAACCTACATTAGATTAAGGTGTAGGGATTTGGAATAGGTTGAAAGGATAACTTTCCAAAGCTGTCAAACAAACATAGCATCTTGCGATAGGGAGAGAAAATCCAATTTTTGTATAAGCTTACTGGGATCCCCCTCTCACATAGGGGTTATGCACGAGGTCACATTTGGGAGAGTTACAAAGATTACCCCTCCATGGTTTAACCATTCGTAGTATTCAGATCATATATTAGGCATTCTTATTGAGGTTCAACTATCTTCATTTGGTCTCAGTGCTTCATGAACTCTAAATCCGTTCAGGGTCCTTTGGAGTTCTAACAATCCACTTGTCCTCAGTTCTCTTGAAGGATTTCGGACTTGTTATCCTTTCCATATGTTTGGACTAGATTGTCGACTGTACCCACCCAGGGGTTGGCTATGAGTTGGTGACCTTAGTAGCCATAATATTCAGGGTCTTACACAAGGTGACAGTGAAGGGAAGTCTCATTGTACTTGGAATAGACATTGTTCAAACTCACTCAGGCTCCTTGGAGGGTAAATCCAATATTACTACGTGGAAGATTGAACCAAGGTGTAAGTCCATTAGGCAGGTCGCCAACGTAACTCATCCACCCTCTCTACCCCCACCCCTTCCTATATTGATCTCGCGATGTTGGATTTCATCACCAACTAGTGGTTTCATTGTGGGAAGTTTTGTTTGATTGCTTTCTTCTTAGATTCATAGCATGTGTTGTTTTTTTTACTTAGTGGACCTTAGGTCGAGTCAGTGTTAATGGCATCAAATCCTGGGAGTACCAATGGAGGAACCCCTTGTCCCAGGGAACCTTTCACCTTTCCTCCTTTTGGAAACATTGGTCCTTTATACATTTCCACACTGAGTCTTCCGGGACTCACCTTCGGATTACCGGTTTGGTTGTTCCCCACTCCAATGATCTCAAATATTCCCAGTGCTTCAACTACACCTAATACTTCAAATGTAAGTACACCATCCACACATAAACCTCATGTCAAATTTTCTCCTTCTTCACCCATTAAGTCTCCTTCCCTTTCTCCTTCTTCACCTAGTGAAAGCTCTAAAGCAAGTAGCCAGGTTGATAAGAAGAATAAGAACCTAAAAAGGCCTAAGCCTCCAACCATATCAAATGTTGGATCCAAGCAACTAGCTACTATTAATCGTACTGGGAGTGTTGATGAGGTTGACAAGATTAAAACGAATAATCTAAAACCCAAATTCCCTTGCAGACTTTGTAAGGGTGACCACTTTTTGAGGGATTGCCCTGGTCTTCCCAAGGTCTTAGAAATGTGGTCCTCCACATCATTGGCCTCTGCTAGACATGTTGGTGATGCCCCATCAACTAGTGACATTAAGGTTGGTAACAAGAAGACAACTGTCAAATTTCCTTTTATGTTATGCGAAGGTGATCATTATTCTCACCTTTGTCATTGTATGGACTATAAATATAACCTTGTACAATATCTATGACAAATAGATATTTAGAAAAGAATAGAAAATATACAATGGAAAATACAAACATTACACAGATATTTTTCCCCTGGAAACCCAAACCAGGAAAACCAGCATATTCTATATTCATTCATTGTGTTACATTGTTTACAATACAATATACAGATAGGATCCAATAGCATCCAAAACCCTAACCCAATGACCTAGATTAGTCCAAAACCCTAATTAATTAACCAAAAATATAAAACCATCGGAAAAAACCATGTGCCTAAAAACCACCTAAATACATGACACATTTCCTGAGGCATAATTGTTTTTTGGAAAAGCTTCAACTCCCAACTGGTTATCATACGATTTCTCCCAACCCATCATTATTTTACGAAACGGTCAATTTGGTCCCATCCCTGGTCAATCTGGTTGATCAGGTGGTCAATCTATTTTCATCCTCGGTTGAACCACTAACCAAAGTAGTTGATCCAGTTTTGTCATCGATCAACCCCACTTTTCATCTGAAAAGTGAAACCCAAGTGATTAATCCAATCCCATCATTGGTCAGCCCCACCCATCATCTGAAGAGTGCCAACATGGTCAATCCCACTCCACCTCTGACGAATTCCAAATTGGTTGCTTTGGTCCCTTCATCGGTCATTCTAGTTGATCATGTCATCAATATGGTCACATCCTTAGTTGAACCAGATGACAAAGTGGTTGATATGATCCCATCTTCTCCCACTCTCCCATTATAGAGTGAAACCCAAGTGGTCGATCCATTTCCACCTGTCAACCCCATTCTCCCCTTGGAGAATGAAACTCAAGTGGTCGATTTGATGTTGTTATCAATCAATCCTATTCTCTCGATAGAGAGTAAACCTGATTTTTCCCATGTTTTTCTCATTGATACAGAATCTACCATGTTGGTGCACATTCCTCCTTCTCCCATGAAACCCCCTCCAAGTAATAAGGCCATCATCTTTGATTGGGGTGTGATAATTGGAACTCATCTTCCCTCTCACATTCCTTTCAAGATTACAGTACAGGTTTTTGGTTGGGATGTTCCTCATGTGATGATAGATGAAGGTTCGTCTGTTAGTATTTTCTCCTCTATTTCTTGGCAAGCAATGGGTTATCCTCAGCTTGTGTCAGTTACCCAAACTATGTTTACTTTTAACAGAAGAACCAGTCACCCTTTAGGGATCCTTCCCCAGTTTCCCATAACTTTGGGTGGGAAAAATGTCTTTATTGATGTTATGGTAGTCTAGAACCCCTTGGATTTCAATTTACTCCTTGGGAAAGATTATGTATATGCCATGAAAGATATTGTGTCCACTCTTTTTCATGTGATATATTTCCCGCACGATGGAAGAATTGTGGCTATTGATCAACTTTCATGCATTGGTCCTGACTTGATTACCAACCCAGTGACCTCTATAAATGGTTCTTATATGTAGACGGTATCGCCCCCACCATAGTCAATTATGTGGTGTTATCTCCCATGAATTCAGTTGCCGATGAAGATGACTTAGATCCAACAGTTGACATGGTGATCTCTTCGATAGGATCTTTAGAGAATGATATCATTACCCCTAATGTGACCCTCGACATGGGTTCCTTCCATAGAATTGCTCTTCCATCTAGTGAATATCTCTTGCAAGCCATGACCAAGTTTTGTCCCTTGACATGGTTTCCTTCCAAGGCATCTCCCTCTTGGAAGCCATCATCAAGGAGAGGTCATGAGCATAGTTTCACTTCTTTGTGGCAAGCTCGTTAAAAAATGAAAAAGAAGCTGGAAGCATAAATTTTCTTATCTGTGGAAATCTCGTTAAAAAATGAAATAGAGCTCTTGCGCATAGTTTTCCTCTCTATAGAAAGGTCGTTAAAAAATGAAACAAAAATCTGGGAATTGAACCTAGAACCTGGAGTATAGTTTTACTTCTCTATGGAAAGCGCGTTAAAAAATGAAACAAAGGTCCTGAGCATAGTTCTTTTCCCATGTCAAGCTCGTTAAAAAACTGAAACAGTCACCTCTCCCTTCAAGTCAAGTCTTTATCTAGATCTCTTAGATGTAGAGTTGAGTCTTTTGTTAGGTCTCGTATTTGAACCTTCATTTCATCCACCATTATACTTTTTCTCCATCTAGTAGAGAAATTGGTGACAACCTCAAAGTCGGTGAATGAATTGAATCTTGGGGAGCATGTCTCCATCCTTTGATTATCATTCTAGAGTTATGCCACTATCTTTTCAAGATGGGGGCAAAGTACCAAACATCCATGGGTATCCCAACCTTTGGAATTTACGTTGGGAATTTACAAGCATAGTTTAATTTTGTTTCAAGATTGTGTAAAAATGAAACCAATATCGAGCTTAGTCTTTGTTCTTTATCATGCTCGTAAATATATGATAATCTAACTAAGTATACTTTTATCACTTTTTTGGACTCGTAAAGGTTATATGAAAAAGGAACCCCCCAGAGTCGTCTTTAATCTCTTTTCAGACTCTCTAAATATGAAAAGATTGTTGAGTGATGTTGCTTCCTTTCCCACTCGTTAAAAGGTTTGAAAGGGCATCTTTCGAGTGGTAGTTTATCTCTTTTTTGGCCTTGCGAGACTAAAATTACGAAAAAGGACAACCCTGGAGTCTCCTTTAAGTACTTTTCAAACTCTCTAAAGATGAAAAACCACCAAGTTTTCCTTGTCTAGACTCATTAAACTATACATTGAAGGGCCCATGTGGGACCGAACCCTTACTTCTTCCAGTTCATTAAAAAAAGTAAGAGGGGCTTACCAAAGGTGAATTATATCAATCATGTTTTACCCTCCTTGAGCTCATTAAATTAAAAAGAGGTACTCGTCTATCTGGATGGGGGGGAAATTTCAAGGAAGCAAGCAAAGTAGTTTTTGAAAACATCACAAGTCACTCTCACGGTCTCCCTTAAACATGACACTTTATGGTTGCATACATTTTAATCTCCTGAACCTCTACATTGAACCAATCCTCTGAGTTTCTTTACTCCTTTGGGTCACCTGACGAAAGTCACAGTATCCACTACATTATCATGTTTTGGTCCATGTCATGTTTCTGTTGTTGTGCCTCGATGTTCAAGGGAAGTATCTTCCTCGAGAGTCAACCATCAAAAATTTCATGTTTCAATACTCGTGTCAATCCATGTTCATTTGATCCACCAATTCACATCTCTGTTTTAGTTTTGTGTCATTTATGGGGGATACCTCAAGGCCCTCCTTCGATGAGTCTATTCCTATCAACTTCAACACATTATCCAAGAATTAAACTTAGAAACCAGTAAGTACCTTGGTACCTGCATGCCTCAATGGCAGACCTCCTCGCTTCTGAAAGTGGGTTTATATTATTGACCTCTGATTGGATGATTCCATGAATTTTTTACTTCAGCTCATTTATTCACATTCGCTGGAATGTACTAGGGTACCCTGGGAATCATTGACATCAATGGTGATTTCCCTTACACTTGTTAACATTTTACCTCATTTACTAGTAATCAAGTGATTTCTACCATGTTCAACATCAAGACATCCATTCACATGGTTAGACTCGTACTGCATCAGGATAGGTAAGAAGACCCTAGGTTAAGTGATCACTCTGATATGTACTTTTCCCAGGTTGAGACGAAGTTTCTCTTGAATATTGACACATATATTGTCACATAGATCCACTTTGTATTGGTCTGTGGCTATGTCCCTTCATCTCATAGATCCACTGTGTATTTTTCATGGCTACAATTAGTTCATGTCATGGAAGTATAGATCCACATTGTATCTTTGGTGGCTATACTTTTTGTTAATATAATTATGGATTTGCGGTGTATCTTATGGGGCCATACTTTGAAAGCCTTTATCACTCAAGCATATGTATGTCTACCTTTGGTTTGAAACATATCATAACATTTGTCTGATGGTTGTATGCAGCTTCTACTAGGTTCTTTGAGTCCATAACCTTGCTCGAAAAATTCTACAAAGTACTTCAGTCATCAATTTCTGTCTTCTAACTTCGCACTTTGGGGGGAAATCTGTTACACATCAAAATTAATCACTTCAATGATGAACTATTGTCATCATTACAAGTGTCACAAGTGTCACAAACATCAAACTGTCATATTTCTTATGTCATTTCTCAAACGACATCACGAGGAACACTTGAAGACACCCTCAGAGACTAATTAAAGAAGGATAAATTATTTGGAAAAGAGTACAAAGCCTTTGCCTTGAGAAAGAACACTTAAAAATGAATTTTGAAGGGCAACGCTCCTCTACCCACTAGTAGGGAGTGATAGCACTCTTTTCCCTCCTTTGGGGGAGCGTTGTAGCTCTTTGTGCACCATTCTGGGGGAGTGTTATGTTGTTGAGAAAATTAGGGGAAGATCCCCCTTATCTCTGAAGTTAGTTTGATTCAAATCTAAGGTCAAGACTAGATCTTAGGGAGGATCCACAACTGATGGAGAAAGATCCTCAACCTATCCCAAGAATATCTAAGGTGGTTAGAACTCTCCAAGCCTATATAAGGAGTCCTCCTCATGGTAAAAGTGGGAGAGACATTGAAGGCATCAAACGTATGATCTCATAAGGAAGATAATCAGTGAAGCATAGTCATTTTGTTTGTGGATCATTTGAGAAAGGGGTTGGACAAAGAGAGCTTGGTGAGACTGATGCATCTGAATCTATAGTTGTAAGCACTTTGCTTTGTTTTCATTAATACATGTGCTTGCCCTGTTTCCTTCAAGATTGTGCATACTGACATGAACTTCTCTTTAATGGATAGATATAGTTTCAAACTAATCATGGTATAATAGGAAGAATGTTTTGTCTTTGATTTGATTGTAGGAACTGTTGAAGATCTTGAGGATCAGAGCTCGACTTGGACTGGGTAAGGAAAAACACCATAAAAAGGTAAATATTCTTCCTCTTCTCTATATATTATCTTAGATAGGTTTAAAGGGATGTTAGTGATCAAAGTTCACACCTTTCTGTCTTGGTCTTAGAAGTCTAGGATCCAAGAGGGAATTCACCTGTCTACAATGATGTTTTCCTATAACAACCATGTGTCCGCTTCCAGCGTTTCAGCATGTGGCGATAGATCATGCAATCTGAAAGACTGGGCACCACAGAAGGGAAAGGTGTTTTAGGTTGCATTGGGTTGAAACTCTTGAAGGCCTAAAGGCTAGAGTATGTATTGACCATCGATTCTAGAGGACACGCATCGAAGGATCATCGACTTTGGGTGAAATCACTCCAAGAGAAAATGCAGGAGGGAAGTTTGAAACTTCTGAAGCCCAAAGCGCCGAAACGATTCACAATTGTTGATCTATGGGAGGATGCCTGTTGGTAGATCAGGAACTCTAGGTAAAGGAGTTATGGGAGGAGGCAAGCAAGAAAAGTTGAGACTCCCAAAGCATGGAGTCCCAAAGTGGATCTTGATCATTGATCATGAGAGAGGATGAGGTCTATTGATATGGTCCTGGTTGAAAGTCTCGAAGTCCCAAAGCTATGGACAAGCAATTTTTAGCTAAGCGCAGGGTCATAACCATGGTCATATGTAGTTTGAGAGATAAGGAAAGGAGGACTAAGGGAAGATTTGGTTGTCTTCGAGACAGAAAACTAATAAGGGAGGATTTATCCATGGTTTCTAGTCATGATCATCTGGGGAGGTGGTTTGAAGGAAGAACTTGCGCAGGGTGAAACTCTATGTCAGCCAAGGATAAAAGGACACTATTATTTTCAGAGAATGGGGATATAATCTCCATGAAAAAAAACAAGAAAGAGACATGTATCATGGTTTGGCAATTGTTTTTCCTATCCTACACATAATTTTAAAAAAATGGTCACTTGCAGATTTTGTAGAATTAGGAGGATTAAGCGCATCATATCAAGATGTGTATTGTGGAAATGGAAGAAGGTGAGGGAGCCTCCAGTCATGAAAAGGAGGCCAAAGGCCAGAATACTAGAGTTGGTAATGTAGAGACAGATTCCAATGGGCACAAGGGAAAAGAAGAGCAGGAAATGTTAATACAAATGGTAAGAAGCCTAAATATGGAAGTGCATAGCCATAGAGCAGACAATGAGAGACTCGTGAGAGAGAAAAGCCAGATAAATGCTCGAGTGTTGAAGATCTTAAATCAGTTATAGAGGAAAACAAAGAAGGGATCAAACTCAATACAATAGGAATAAGATAGGTGTCATGAAAGAGGAGATGCTCGTGGAAGATTTAGTTATTCCAAAAGTGCTAGCAGAGCTCATGGACACCACTCACCTCCTTACTCAGAAATAAATTTGTATGCATATGATGATCCTGTAAGCAGTCTAGAACTGTTTCCTGTCATACACCAGAGAAGGAAACAAGAGGTAGATTGTTTGGAGGGAGAGCTGAGGAATATCAAGCCACCTTCCTTCGATGGTGAAATAGAAAGGGAAGATGATGTCGAAGCATGGTTCTTGGGCTCCAGAGATATTTTCAGTTGCATAACTATTCATCAATACTAGAAGCTAGTATTTCAACCTACCATTTACATGGGAAAGATACAGTGTGGTGGGATCAAGTGAAGCAAGTGGAGCATGTTAATGAAAGTAGGACCACTTGGAAACAGTTCAATAAGTACTTCTAGAAGGAGTACCTATCAGAGAATTTCTATGACAAGAAAATGCAGGAGTTCTTTGAACTCGGGTTGGGAAGAATGACTATGGAAGAATATGAGAAGAATTTCTTGGGATTGTTAAAGTATCTCAAGTTCATTGATGATGAGAAGGTGAAAATACAGAGATTTCTAAGTGGATTTCTAGCCTTCTATAAGGAAAAGATCAAGTATGATGAACCCAAGACCTTGACTGAGGCCATTAGGAAGGATAAATACATGTATGAGTAAGGCCAAAGAAGAGAATCCCTACAGAAATATTGGAAGGACAAGAAGAATGTGAACTCCAATCAGAGGAGTAAAGGATTCAAACCTCCCTTCAATAGGAATGAGCCAAATAGATATCATCAAAATGAGTATTCTAAAGGGGATTTCAAGAAGGAAAATTCCTTGGGAAAAAGGGGAAGACCACCAATCCAATGTTGGCAATGCAAAGAAGATCACCTGTACTAGGATTTCCCACACAGAAAGTACAGAGTGAAGACTATGCACAACATCCAAGAGGCTACAATAGTCAGAGATATGGGAAGAATCTATGTAGCTTTAAATGATCAACAAGTAGAGTACCAGTCCAATCTGATTGAGGTGGAAGGTAAGATCATAAATCAACATGTTTGTATTTTGATTGATTCAGGAGCAAGCCATTGTTACATTGATCCTAATATAGTGAATAGATTACATTTGGAGAAAAGTAAACTTGGAAAAGTAAGTTTGGTTCAGTAAGCCACTGGAACTAAAATAAGAATCCATGATATGGTTAGGTGTTGTTTCATAATTATTAATGGCATGAATACTAGTATTGATCTAAATATCATACCATTTGGGTCTTATGATGTTCTGATTGGGATGGATTGGTTGGACAAGCATCATGTTGTCCTATATTGTCATAACAAGACATTTACATGTCCTGATGGAAATGGAAAACATAGCATTGTGAAAGGAGTTCCAAGACCCATCTCTATAAGGGTGATTTTGGCCTTACAGCTAAAAAGATGTTTTAGAAAAGGATGTTAACTGTATACAACTCATGTGGAGGATCTAGTTGATACAAAGGGGCCAAGCCTCGAAGATTTATTGGTGCTATAGGAATTTGAAGATGTATTCCAAGAAATACCTGGATTGCCACCAAGAAGGCAGATATATTTCTCAATTGATTTAGTGATAGGAGCTGCCCTAGTGTCGAAAACACCTTACAAAATGAGCACACCAGAATTAAAAGAATTACAAATGTAGTTGGAAGAATTTTTGAATAAAGGGTACATACGTCCAAGTGTTTCACCTTAGGTAGCAGCAGTACTTTATGTCGAAAATAAGGATGGAACCTTGACTTCTGATAGCTGGTCAAGTACACTATAAAGAACAAGTATCCTTTACCCTGAATTGATGACCTCTTTGATCAGCTAAGAGGAGCAAATATGTTTTCAAAGATTGACCCAAGGGCAGGATACCATCAGGTAATAATCAAGGAAGAAGACATTCATAAGACAACCTTTAGGACCAGGTATGGGAATTATGAATTTGTAGTGGTGTCATTTGGACTGACCAATGCACCATTTGTCTTCATGTTCTTAATGAATGGCATATTTAGGAATTACCTGGATAAGTTTGTCATAGTATTCCTAGATGACATACTTATCTATTCTAAGTCTAAAGAGGAGAATGAACATCACTTGAGATTCGTATTGTAGGTATTGAGAGAACATGAGTTGTATGCCAAGTTGAGTAAGTTTTCTTTTTATCAAAAGTAGATCCATTACTTGGGACAAATTATTTCAAAGCAGAGCATAGCAGTAGATCCAAAGAAGATTGAAGATATTAGAGGATGGCCAACAGTCAGAAATGTGTCAGACGTCATAWCTTTTATGGGATTAGCCGGATACTATAGAAGGTTCATAGTAGGGTTCTCTAAGATTTCTCATCTCATCACTTCTTTGGAAAAGAAGGGGACTAAATTTGAATGGAAACTCAAGTGTGAAAATAATTTTAATCTGTTGAAGGAATTACTTACTAGTGCGCTTGTGTTAAAGATTGCTGACCCAAATGAAATTTTTGTGGTATGTACAGATGCTTGTAAGGAAGGACTTGGGGGAGTCCTCACAAAAAATGGACATTTCATTGGATATGAGTCCAAAAATATTAAGGAGCATGAGAGGAATTATGCCACGCATGACTTGGAACTTGCTACCATTGTTCATGCCTTGAGGAAGTGGAGGCATTATCTCATGGGGAAGAAATTTGAATTAAGGACAGACCACATTGGCCTGAAGTATATTTTTGAACAGTCGACCTTGAATGCCAAGAAAACAAGATGGCTAGAATGTTTAAGTGAATATGACTTCAATATCAAGAATATCAAGGGAAAGGAGGATAAATTTGTTGATGCACTTAGTAGAAAAGTTAATCTCATGCATGATATGACTATCAGTATGCATCAGTAAGAAATGAAGAGTAGAATTTTAGATGGTCTTGTTATAGATCAACATTACCTACACATAAAGGAAAACTTATAGCAAAGAAATGTACAATAGAAAGTAAAGGATTATGAGATACAGGAAGATGGACTACTCATGCATAAAAATATAATCTATGTTCCTAGTTCTAGAGAAATGAGGAATTTGGTTCTGAAGGAAATGCATGATTTTCCTTATGCTGGACATCCAGGTTACCAGAAAACAATTACAACAGTAATAAGCCAGTTCTTTTGGCCAGGATTGAAGAAGGATGTTGTTGATTACATCACTTGATGTATGGAATGTCAAAAGGTGAAGGTTGAGCATAGGCACCCAGCGGGTTTGATGCAACCATTGCCGATCCCAGAGAAGAAATGAGAAGTGATCACAATGCATTTCATCACAGGATTACCTAGAACGAATAAGAAACATGATTCAATCATGGTGTTAGTTGACAAATTAACAAAGGCTACTCATTGTGTTCCTGTGAAGACAACACATACAACAACTAATATTGCAGATATTTTCATGAAGGAAATTGTTAGGTTTCATGGGATACCTAGGACAATCATCTCGAACAGAGATACGAAGTTTACCTCCAATTTATGGAGGGGATTGTTTAAAGTATTTGGCACAAATCCAAACTTTAGGACAACATATCATCCCCAAACAGATGGGTAAACAAAGAGGGTCAATCGAATAATTGAATACATGTTGAGAATGTATGTGATGGATAAGCCATTTAAGTGGGAAGATTATAGACAAGAACAGGATAGTTAGAGAACTCAAAGTAGGGGAGCATTTACTTAAGTGAAGCCCAAGAAAATCTCTTTGAAATTGGGTAGTTGTACAAACTTGGTAGCCAAATTTTGTGGTCCATTTGAAATATTAGACAGAATAGGGCCAATTGCATACATACTTGCATTACCTACTTCCATGAATGTGCATAATGTATTTCATGTATCTTTACTAAAGAAATATGTACATGATCTTAACCATGGTATTTATTGGGATATAATTTAGATAGAGACAGAGGGAGACTTTCAAGTTTAGCGAGTGTGGATATTGGATAGAAAAGTCAAAATGCTCTGGAATCAAGTTATAGAACTGGTAAAATTTTAGTGGACCTACTACAGTCCTAAAGAAGCTCCCTGGGAGCATGAAGATGCCATGCGGGCAGAGTACCCACAACTTTGTGAATAAATTTGAGATTTTGATCTATGTTTTGTATATGCACTGAGGACAGTGCCAAAATAAGCGGGAGGGGATGTAACACCCAGGTTTTGAACCCCCATTTTAAATAATGTATGGTTACAATGCTGAGAGGCCAGAGTGCCCAGAAAATTATTGAAGGGCCAATATGCCCAAGAAATATAATTTTTTGATTATTAATAATAATAAACACATCGTTGGCTGCTATATGGATGAGGACTAGAGTTATAGGGGGATATGATTCCACAAGAGAGGGAGCTTGAGGTACTAAGTGTTATTTCCATTTTATTATTACCATTTTTTTCTAAGGGAGGGGATCAATTACGTGAAATTCTTGGGGAAGGGCAAGAGGTTCTTGTTTTCCCCATGAGGTTACTTAAACCCGCCTCTGGTCTGATGGGGGGGTTGGACTCATGACTTGGTTGTTGATTTCTTGTTCACACACTCATTCTTCCCTCACACACTCCCATGCATGCACTCCCATACACTCCCTAACCCATTCAGCAACCCATCTTCACCTACGTCTTGGTTGGCAAAGCGAAAGGAAATGAATCTGTTGAAGAATTATCCATGAGATAGTTTGTTTTAGTGGCCGTTGGTGTGATCCGGCCATGACCTAGGGCCTACATGTATGAAATGGATTGGCATGTCCCCTGTTTTTCTCACAACTGTGATTCCTGAGAGTTCCAACATTGAAATTTTTGACCAGCTATGTTGGAAGCCCTGGCAGGAAGAAGAAGGACTACCTGAGGGACTGTGTGGCAGAGAAGGGTGGAGGTCCATTCTCTCGGGTGGCATAGGCTGGGTAGAAGAGAGTTGGGTACTTGGAGTTTTGTGGGTGTCGGGAAACCTAGGAGAGCTTGAGAGTTGAATGGTTTTGGAACCCAAGTACACTTTGGAACCGTCCTTGTGGATTCATAGCCCTGGCTCGGGGATGACACTGCTATTGGGATTTGGAGCAACGATGTCTATGGTTGGGTGGAACGTCCTTGGTCTGCAGCCAGTCAGTGTCATCTTTCATAAAGATAAGTTTTCTCTGTCATGATATCGCTACCTGTGTATGAATGTATTTCTGCTGTGTAATTTAATTATCATCTACATGTGTATGAATGTATTTCCGCTGTGTATATTTAATTATCATTTAACGTAATCTTTAGATTATGCATGATTGTTGGATATTGTTGTGCATGTTGTTAAATTTGTTATCTTATTTATTCTTAATGACTAAAGAAGGTATCTGTAAGAGAAATAAGTTTGAGGGTAGGCTTACAGGTAGCGTACGTGGCCTGTGGATGGCTGCGTATTTTACATCCGTGAGTAGGAAGCAATGTAGAGGTTGATTGTAGAGGAAAAATGGGTTCAGACTCTGAATGGATGAATCCCCAGCAAACTCACATGGAGGTTGGAAAAATGGGAAGAGAACCCAGGTGGAGGATGGGAGAATGCAAGAGTGAACCCCCAACATGGTTGACTTCTTCAGCTTTAACTGCATGATCTCAGGTCGACACATGTCTTCTTGGAGCTGAATGCACTCCATTTTGCATGCGTTCCTTTCAAAGGAACCTAGGAAAACACTTGGTCAATTGACCACCATAGCCTTTTAGGAAATAATAATAAATTATTATCCCCTTTAGAGGAAAGCCCCCTAGATTAATCCCTAGGCCCACACACTTAGCCTCCTCCCTTACCCAACCTTATGGAAGCTTAGTCCCCCATCAGTCTTTCTTTGTGGTCGATCTGCATGCAATGATTTTTATATTTTATTAATGATCTACATAATTACATATACAAAATTAGGCTCTTGTCCTTTAACACTTAGGCTCTCTAGCCTAATAAACACATAAGCCCACCAACTTATATACACTTGGCTCACCAGCCTATAAACATGTTTAAAGTTCATAATAAAACTAGGGCACTATCGGGGGATATTACACTTCATCTCATCCACCATCATTTTTCCCATCTGTAGATTGTCCTCCATTCATTTACCTCATACATAAACCCACCCATGGCCCCCTCATCCTCCACCAGTTTTCTTTTGAAACTTGCAGCCTTATAGTCCAATCCATCTTTCACCAGGGAACCCATTTCTATATATGTATACTTAACCCAAATTATTCTTTATTTATTTGGTAATTGTAGAAAGCCTTTGTTTCCATCATTTATTTCAGTTTTTGTCATCACCCTTGATGACCTTCTTTTCCTAGCAAAGAAACCCATGTCGCCCTTGGTTGGGGCATCCACGCTTTTTTCATTCTAATATCATTCACAAACCCTGAGTATCCCAAGTCCATGTACCCATGATCTCTGAGTTTGTTCCCTTTGTTAGCCTCTGGCACAGTTTAACCCCATATCTAGTCATCCCCCTGAGACTAGATACAGTTTTACGGTTGTTGCCAATCATGTTTTAAAATTCCCAAACCAAGGGAAGTCCTCAGTTTCACATCCTCTATAATTTTTTCATGTTACCTGTTAGTACCTGATATCATCTCAGTGGATTTCATGAAGATCTTGGATGCTTGGAGTTGTGTCTCCCTTTCCATCGACATCAACACAGTTTCCTGAAGAGAAATAGTATCTTGACTCTCATTAACTTTCCAATGAGAAGTCTCAGATCGCACAAAGAGAATCATCATTACTCTCTGATTTTCTAGACCCCCATAACATTCAAATTAAACAAAGTCTCATGTTACAATGGTTCTTACTATGCGACTATTGCAGTTGTTTCATACCAGCCGAAGACCTATGAATTCGTTAGGCCACCAATTTCTACGAGACATCAACACTTCTTACAGGTGTCCTTGCCTCATTTCATAGTTACATAACACAATACATCTGCAATTATCTACATCAACATACATCTTCAGTTAAATTATCACATTCTGGTTACATAACACAAGCATGGGCTATGCCCGCCTCGTTTGTACACAATTTTTTTTTCTCCCTAAAGAAAGGTTTGGGTCCCACAGTTTTCCCTCTCCCTCTGGTGAATCACTCTGGAAGTTCCTCTCAGCACTCTTCATTACAATGGCACTCTTAGTTAAAGAAACATTGATGTATTTCAGTTATACGTATCCTCCTAACCCCACACATCATGGGGCATTTGTTATCACTGAAACATCGTCTGCAACATTTCACGCAAATGGTTACAGAAACACAACAATGCCAACAACAATTAGTTCACCTGCAACACTGAAATGCATTCAAAAGGAAAAAAACTATACAATTGGGTCAAAAATTGAGATGCACAAATTCACCAAAGAAAGCATGTGCATAGTGCGTAGTATGTGTGGGCCAACAAAGCCCTCAAAGCGCACAATGCAACAAGTGCATGGTTGTGTATGAGTAAAGCTATGTACTTCTATGAACAATGCATTTATGGGTCTTGTCAACCCCTCAACTACTTATGCACCAGCTCCCAACATGATTTGACCTTCAAATCTAAGATAAATCTGAATGGTAGGTTGGTCAAGGACTAAAGGGTGCCCTAAAAGACCCCTTTTTCACACCAAGAACCAATTACAGTTTGCCTTGAAGTAATTCTATAAATAAGAGCCATGGGTGCAATAAGAAACCAAGATCTTCATAGTATTGTTTTGCTACAATAATTCTCCCTTGAGAATCTTCTTTTCTCTTTGGAGCCTTCAAGCATGATTGCAATAGGCCATTCCACTCACCTCTTGAGGGAATAGGCATTGTTGTTCTTCACCATTTTTCATTTTCTTCCATTTTATGAAGAGATCTCCATTAGGGAACTCAAGATTCCTCCCAAGGAGGAAGAGGGGACTCATAAGTCCTCATTTTTCTCTATGGTGTTTTTCCTACTAATCTATTGACCCATTGGTAGCATTATTTTGTTCATTGGTTTATTTTTATGGTAATAAGTTTCTCATGCTTTCTAACTTTTATTTCTTAGTTTTTTTAGTTTGTTTTTTTGTTTATACATGTGTTTGGATTGTTTAACCCACTCACAAACTTATGTCTTGTCTAGCAGGCTCATCTAGACATGCAAGTGTTGTTTTTTTTCTCACACAAGTGACAAAACCATTCCGAGGAAATCTAAATGAGTGAGCGAATGATGATGGAAAAAAGAATGATTGGGAAAATGAACTAAGTCCAGACTATATCTATGGATGTTCCCAACATGACACTTGTCATGTTGAGAGCTAATTTGGTCCACTTTTCACCATCCTTAGAACTTAGGATAAAATAATTATCCATACTTTATACTTTAAGGAATATTAATATAATATTCCTTTTTGGCTTAATCTCTCTATATTATCCCTTTATCCTTAACTTTTACCCCCCCCCTTTCCCTAACTAGTGGAGTTTAGTCCCCCATACTCTTTTATCGTGGTCGTTCTACATGCAGTGATGTACAATATTAATGATATGAGTTTTTACATATACAAAAATAGGCCCCCTAGCCCTTAGCATCTAGGCTCTCCAGCCTAATCATCACATAATCCTTCTAACTTATAATAAACTGGATCAAAAGCCTACAAAACACAACATATACACAAAGGATCTATGGCCTCAAAATCGCACGCACATAAGTTTGTTGTGTGTGATATCCTGGAATGTGCACACTTCATCATTTTAGCGCGCAATACATGTGCGCACTATACCATGGAAGGTGCATGCAAAATTATATCAACAACTCACCATCTTATAAGTATTTTTAGATTTACATTTACAATCTGGGTTCATCCTAGGGGTATTACATAAATTTCCTTTGACTTAGATAAATTCTACTTGCATTGCCTTCAACTTTGACTTGGATAACTTTGACCTGCATTGCCTCCAACTTCGACTTGGATAAATTCGACTTGCATTGACTTATACTTCGACTTGCATTTCCTTCAACCTTGAATTGCATTTATTGACTCTTGATTGAATTGAATTTAGTCGACTTACTTTTACTCGACCCAATTTGCATTTTGTCCCACTCAGTTTTCCCATGTTGACTTTCGAGTGGTCGACTCTAATTTATTTTCTGAATTGAATTTCGTCAAATTATTTTTCCTCGACCAAACTTGCAGTTTGACTGAATCATTTTTCCATTTCAAATTTTGAGTGGTCGACTCTATTTTTTTGTCCAAATCAACTAGTGGCTTGAGTGGTCATGAATTTCCCATCATATAAATAGCCAAAATTATAATTATTTTTAAACAGAGAATTCCATGTTGGTGAGATGAATATGCTATAAGCCTCCTTTCTATGGATCAGACATATTGATCATCAATGATTCAAAAAATACAATATTCCCAAAGTAACTATAAAGGAACAGTTATTTGATGGCTAAGGTCGATAGACAATGAAATCATAAATACTATGGATTGAAAATGGGCAACGAAGATTGATGGTAGATTTTTGGATCAATATGGAAGTGTGAGACCAAAATAAGAAGAGTCAATTCATAACTCATATCGACTCATAAAAGCTAAAAATATGATTAAAGATAATTAACACCTCATGATCAGGGTTTGTTCAAGGCATTGTTACAAAAACAGTAAACTGTTTTTAGCACCAAGATATTCCATTAATGATGAACAACTTACAAGGGATTTGAAGTCTTTTAAATTAAAGACAACAATTTTAATGACAAAATGTTAGAATTATTACTAAATAAAATTAAGAGGTGAATTGGTTCATACAAACAGACACAATGTTTCAAACTCATACATGTTGGAATATTATATAAAGAGAAAGGTATAATGGAAGGAGAGTGTCTTTTGTTAGGATATTTAGACACTTAGGAGTTAGTTAAGATCTATTTGGTCTAATGTGTCACTAGGTAAAAGTGTGTTTCTTAGTGTGTTTCTTTAGTATGCATTAGTATGCATTTTTAGTTAGGAAATCTGACGGTCATGATATGTTCCCGACATAGAGTGATCCAATGGTTCATATTATCCTTGATATTAATGGCCATTTATCCGTGCCTTGACACCTGATTGGTCCATGATCTCTATTTAAAGGGGCCAAGCATCATGTTGTCCTAGATTGTCATAACAAGACATTTACATGTCTTGATGGAAATGGAAAATAGAGAATTGTGAAAGGAGTTCCAAGACCGATCTCTATAAGGGAGATTTGAGCCTTACAGCTAAAAAGATGTTTTAGAAAAGGATGTCAACTATGTAAAACTTATGTGGAGGATACAGTTTATACAAAGGGGCCAAGACCCGAAGATTTCTCGATGCTATAGGAATTTGAAGACGTATTCCAAGAAATAACCATATTGCCACCAAGAAAGGAGATAGATTTCTCAATTGATTTAGTGCCAAGAGCTTCCCCAATGTCGAAAACACCTTACAGAATGAGCACACCAGAATTAAAAGAATTACAAATCAAGTTGGAAGAATTGTTGAAGAAAGGGTACATACGTCCAAGTGTTTCACCTTAGGGAGAACCAGTACCTTTTGTCAAAAAGAAGGATGGAACCTTGATGTTGTGTATTGACTTCCGATCGCTGAAAAAGTACACTATAAAGAACAAGTATCCTTTACCCACGAATTGATGACCTATTTGATCAACTAAGAGGAGCAAAGATATTTTCAAAGATTAACCTGAGGGCAGGATACCATCAGGTAAGAATCAAGGAATAAGACATCCATAAGACAACCTTTAGGACCAAGTATGGGCATTATGAATTTGTAGTGGTGTCGTTTGGACTGACCAATGCACCAGTTATCTTCATGTGCTTAATGAATGGCATATTCAGAAATTACCTGGACAAGTTTGTCATAGTATTCTTGGATGAAATACTTATCTATTCTAAGTATGAAGAGGAGCACAAACATCACTTGAGATTGGTGTTGCACGTACTAAGAGAACATTAGTTGTATGCCAAGTTGAGTAAGTGTTATTTTTATCAAAATAAGATCCATTACTTGAGACACATTATTTCAGAGCAGGGTATAGCAATAGATCCAGAGAATATTGAAGCCATTAGAGGATGGAAAACACCCAGAAATGTGTCACAAGTCATATCTTTTATGGGATTAGTTGGCTACTACAAAATGTTCATAGCAGGGTTCTCTAATATTTCTCACCCCATCACTTCTTTGCAAAATAAGGGGACTAAATTTGAATGGGCACTCAAGTGTGAACAGAATTTTAATCTCTTGAAGGAATTATGTAGCATACCCACTTCAGAATTCGAAATTTTTCTGCCTTTTTCTTCTTTTCTCTGAGGAATAGAATTCCCCGAATCCCTATGAGGCCTAATATAGACCCTGCCATCCCTTATCCGTACTCATATGATCGGAGGCTAGGACCACAGGCCTTATCGAGAATGTGCTCGTCGGCTTTCGCAATTTCCTCGCAATTTGGGAAATTGCGATACATGTATTTCCTTTTCTTTCTTGTCTTTCAAAGGGCCGAAACCCGAAACGGTTTTAACCGCTTATCGAGATTCAAAACAACTCGGATTAAGCCCTGGTACTCTACCCTTCATGATTTCACATACTGGAAATTCAGGATATGCGACGACAGGAGGTTTCACGCTTAGGTTTCCTAGGAGCCAAAACTCCAAAACCTACATATATATATATATATACATCTCTCTGTCTATTTCAGGAATTCGCAAACTGGGTTTTTGGAACTAGCGAGTACAGGAGAACTTGCCAATAGGTATATCGGGTATCGAAATACTGAAATACCCAATATTATCTGTGCTAAGCCATTTCGGCATTCCTCCTTTCAGGATTTCGCGTTATGTGAAAACAAGGGGTCTCTCCCCTAGGTTTCCCTAAAGCCGAAAACTCTGAGTCATCAAAACTTTAAACATGCTCCTCTATTTCGAGGTTTCCTCCATCGAGATTTCACTAATCGGGGTTTCGAGACTGTTGAATTCATGGGGCCCGCACTTACGTACCCTGGGTGCCGAAATACCTAAGTATAACCACTTCTCCACCCTCTATTCTCTTAGGGTTTCGCAAGTCAGGATTTCAGGACTTGCGAGTGTAAGGGAAAATTACCCTTGGGTTTTCCAAGTACCGAAACACCGAAATGTCGAACCAAGTCATGCTGTGCCAATTTGAGATTCCACGAGTTGGGGTTTCGTATATTGAAATTTTAGGATACAAGAGGTCAAAGATTCACACTCCTTGACTACCCGAATGTCGAAAAGTAGATACACCTGCTCATCATACACTTGACCAATTCTGGGGTTTTGCAAGTTGGGGTTTTGGGACTTGCAAGTACAAGGAAATACTTCCTTGGGTGTTCTGGGTTCTAAAACACCGAAAAGTCCTAACTCATCCATACGCCATCATTTTGGGTTTTCATGAATCGGGGTTTCGTGTCTTGCAAGTACAGGAGAACTCGCAGCTAGGTACCCTAGGTGTTGAAAATCCAAAAAAATTACCAACTGCCACGTGTAGTCTACAACTAGATGGTCCAAGTACTCCCATGGGTCTTGGAATCGACAGTCCCAATTTCTTCGCTACTTACGAAGGTTAAAAATGGGTCAAGGCATTAACGCCTGCATTCCTTCATCCAATTTAGCAATCATAACAGACCTTAGATCCTTCTAAAAGATCGCATTCATGCATTTAGCAAGAGGAAGGGTATCCTGGGTACCAAACCACTAAAAAGTCCTTAATTCATTCACACGCTGTCATTTCAGGATTTCGCGGGTCGGGGTTTTGGGACTCGCGAGTACAAAAGGACTTGCACCTAAATACCCTGGGTACTGAAACTCTGAAATATCAAAGTCTAAGAATACCATTCGCTCCCATGAAGGATTTTAAAAACTATGCCATTAATTTCTTCTTCAGGCCCTTGGGTAAATTTCACCAAGTTTGAAGACCTGACTGGAAGGTCCTCTTAAAATCTTTGAGCTATTAGCTTATGTGATGGGTAGTTTGCAAGCTCAAGATTTCTACTGTGAAGGTAGTCCTTTCACACCTGGCTTTATAGAGTGAGGGAACTTTCCTGAAAGCAGACTTGAAAAACTGCACTTATTCATAAATATATATATATATAAACCGAATGTGGTCATTCCAACATAAGCATGCAACCACCATTTCCAATCAAAACACCATGTAGACATTTCTTACATTTATAAGTGTTCAAACCATTAGCATACATTCCAAGATATTCAATGCAAGACACAAGATATAAACACTTATCAGAAAACATCAGGGGATGCAACTACTGAGAGGGGTGCTTGTTTCCACCCAACCGTAGGCTCAGCGACTCCGAATGGATTTACCACTAGCCACCCCCAAGCTAGACCATGATGCTTGAGACTCTCTGTCTCAGTTCTTCAGTGATCAAGAATGAAGGTTACTCTCCTTCTTCTTCGCTATCACTCACTCTATATTTTGTTCCAGAGTTATCCCGAAAGCCCCTTGTCCTCTTCTTTAGGCCCTGCCTATCCAGCGAACCTTGGGCCATGACCATGGGTCGGGCTCCCAGGGCTATCGTATTTCACGTTTCAGGGTTTTGAAACCCAAGGGAGAACCCTGTCCTCCCAACTTGCGATCCCCAAAAATCTGAATCCCAAAACACCAACTAGCTGACACATGTCTCCACAAGATCAGATGGCCCAGATTATCCTCATGACTTTGGCCATAAGGACCAAGCACATGCACTAATCCTTTTGCAACTCCATGGATCTAATTTTCCCAATGACTGTCGATCTACTCCATCGATGGATCCTCACCATTGAAAACAAAAATGCCCACTCGCTTGATTTTTAACCTGAAACTAAACATCTTCTCTGTGTTGTGCTTAGGTGCTCATGGTTGTGACCTTGGATAACTTCATCTAATGGATTTTTTCAGCCCCATTTCATGCATTTAACACCAAGGGCCCGAAACCAGAGAGAAACTACCCCATTACAAGAATTGGTGCCAACACCAAGTATGTACCAATCATCTGTCAATTACCCATCAACCATGACTCATCAATATGTACCAACATCATCAACTATACACCTCATGGATGTGCCAACTCATTAACTACTTGTCTCAACCAAGTACCCAACTTGTACCTCAACAAAAATCCCTCATCAATTTCATCATCCAAATATGATTTGTAACTCTTCAATATACCTTGTGTATATGATCACATACCTAAAAACCTTCCTTAACTTTAACAACAAGAAACTAGAATTTTCATCAAATGTTTCTTTAGTCTCACAAGACTAGTTTTGGATTAGTCAACAACCCTAACTTGAAATAATCATAACTTTGCACCTATAATGAATAAATATCTGAAAATGATACACAATGTTATTCAGTGTGTTTTATGAAATTCCTCCAGGTTTCAATACTTGAAACCTCTCAGAAAATGATCTATGGCAAAAATGGCACACCTTGCTGAATTATGTCTTATTCTAGAGAGCGACCTTGTAGAGCGTACCCCACAAAGAATATTTGTTGAATTGATATAAAAATGTTACACATCATACTAAATAGTGTACTCTAACTAATGAATTTTTCATACTGAATTTGGATATGTTATGAATAAGTTATGACATTTTTACCCGAAACACTTGTTTTTTACTAGCTTCGGGACTAGCCACAAACCCTATTTTCCACTGAGTGTAACTCAAAACATACAACGACCCACAATTTTGATTTTTTACCACAAATACTTGGATATGTTTACTTAATGGAATATCAATTTCATGGTCTGAATCATTCTAGAAAAAAAATTATTACGAAAATGGTGAGATGACCTAAAAAAAACATACCTTAGAAAGCATCTTCAAAAGAATTTATCTTTCCTTGAATTTCGGCCTTCTTTTCTTCACTTTCCTCATAAATTCATCTTAGATATCATTTGGTTACCTCATACACCTATAGGTATTAAATATTCTCAAGTGTGTCTTAAATGAGAGAGCCTTTCCTTTTATTTATACTCTCCAAGTAGCTTCCTTAAAAACATCTTCTAGGTCACTTTGCCCAGATTCTTTATTTTAGGGTTAACCCACTTCTAATTTCTCCATTAAATTTATTATTGAATTAATTTATTTTTTATTCACTTTGAATTATAGTACGCTCATCACTTCACTCTATTATTTACCTTTTAAAATCTCTTAAAGAACTTTGAGTACTTTGACCTTTTGGGGCTTCTAGATGACATATGAGGGTCCTCCAACATCGTAAGGCCATAACTCTCAAACTGTGAGGAGTCATGTGACGTTCCACATACCACCAGAAATTGAATAAAATGTACTATCCATATAGAATATTATTACATGAAAATATATCAAAACTCATACCGTTATCCATGAAACAAACTTGGGTCCATTACCCAAACTTGGGTTCTCCAATTTCTCATGGCCATAAATCTCTAACCATGAGGAGTTATGTGACATTCCACATATGTTGTGAGTGGGAAATCCCCCTACGGAATAGCACTTAGGGTTTTAATCATGCATGCAGAAAAGACCTAAAGATTCCTACTTTTTACCATCATCCTAGACCTAATCCCCATTATTCTTGAGAAAATACACAGTTAAGAAGATTAAGTGAACATACCTTATTTCCGGCATTTTGATATCAATTCCTCTTCACGCTTGGTCTCTATTTGACTACAACTCTCCTCCCAAGGTTGAACTGCATTCACAAAAGACAAACAAAGAACTCCACATGCATTTGATCTACATATTAATGGGTTAGAGATTTAATCAACATGTACACAATAAACAATGAAAACCTCATATGGTGGGACGGGAAAAGTACTTCTTTATTATTAACTTCACTAAAGCAACTTACAATGATGAAGTCGTCCACTACTCCACAAATCTGGCCTTGGGATCCTCTTTTACTATGCACCAACTACTAACACACTTGCTTCTCTTCTTCATTGAAATCAAAAAATGGTTGCAGAATCTTGGGCAAAGGGGAATATGAATTCGGGTAGAGTTTATTTACTATATTTTTCCTCTTTTTAAATGGGACCCCTACCCCTTATTTTATAGGCTAGAAGGATCTAGGTATTTGGTCGAATGACTGGCCATGCATGGCCGAAAAGTTTAGTTAACTTGCCCAAAGTTGTGTGTTCTGTCAACAACTTTCCTTTTTACATTCTTCTAAAGGTCCACATGGGCTATAGTCAGTCATCTAGTGTGGACACTGTAGATACACGTGGGTTGTAGTGGAGCAGGGTGCATGGGCCTTTAAAAATGGAGTTTTTTAGAAGAGTTGCTCAGCAGTGTCTTGGAAAAGAAATAATATGAGATGGCATGATGCCAGGTAAGCATGTTTGGTGCAAATTAGGGTTATAACAGATGCCCCCTAATGTGTGAGGTTAGAAGAGCATATGATGGCCAAAATACATTATCAATATTTATCAACGTACCAAACCGGTGAGCCCAAGGACTAGAATTCAAGAGGTGCCATCTGCAAAATAAAAATTGTCTCACCGAGGTGGCCATACCCATGCTTAGGATGAAATAAAATTATGGCTACCAATCAAATACACTATAGATCCATGTCATATAACTATATAAGGTGTAGTCGCGAGTAATCCATAATGGATCTACATCTCAAAATCAAAAGAAATACATGTATAGTATCCATATTCTAGAAGTTGATAAGGCCTAATGGCTAGAGACGAGGTCTTCAGAGCTCAAGAAACAACTTCAAAATCTTCAAAACTCAGGTAGGAGTGTAATATGAGTGTAAAATTTCACTACCTAGAGGTCTTCAACGGCTCGTCGGTCATGGACTAGAGAATCTTGATGATCAGACTGAAGGCATCATTGATTTTGAACAAAGAATTGATTGGACTTTGAGTATGGTCGGGCATGAGGGAAAGAGACAAACTGTAGAGGGGCCAACTCAGGCTTGGTAAAAAATTCCCTTGGACAATAGCACGACAAATGATTAGATTCAGGTAGCATGGCATTAACATAAGTTCATGAGGTAGGAGGAAATACAAACTCTCCATATTTTTGGAAGAATAAACAAATGGAGGAGGACACAACTCAATGTAGCGGGAACAGCTTCCTAAGGTCATGTTAAATCCCAAGGATTGACGAACAAATGGAAGGATGTGCTTTATCCAAGGGAGACTCATTGTGCTGCTAATACAAAGAAAATACTTTTCCCTTCCTTTTTTTGGGGTATATTTGATTTTTTTTGTCTTTTTCAATAACGTTGGAAAGAGCATAAAATAATGCTATGTTACAAAGGAGTAATTGAGTGTTTCAAACATACTATTTCCGAGCACATAGAACACAGGGATGCTCAGGGAAAAGGGACATATGCAAGAAAATGACACTTAGGAAAAATCCTCCAGGGGCCAAAGGTGTCAAGAAGTAGAGGAAAAGTGCTACAGGGCTTGCGTATAAGTCATGCTTCATATGGTTTAGTTGAGAGCAACATGGAGCCGACATTAGTCCAAAGACACAGGTATGAAAATGCGATTAATAAGACACACAAGGGTAATGTCCTTCGATGTACCTTTTTAGAAGGTAGTCTAGTCGGTTCGAAAAATGGGTAAACTAGCACCGACAAGACATCTATTCAAAACCATTTTAACGAGTGTGATAAAGACAATATCACTCAGACATTTTTTCATTTTTAAGGAGTCTGAAAAAAGCTTAACTATGGACTCCATCAGGAATGTTCTTCTAGACCATTTTAATCAGTGTGAAAGAATAAGGTCACTCGATAACCTTTTCAATTTTAGAGAGTCTGAAAAAAGCTTAACTATGGACTCTGTGGGGGTTCCTTTTTTGTAAGTTTAGTCCCTCAGGCCCGAAAAATTGGTAAAATTATACCTGAGGGTACTCTTCTATGGATCTAATGCCTCTATACTATACCTTTGTCCGTACAGTTGACCATCCAGACTGAAAAAGGGGTAAACCACTGTCAAACAGATGTGACTTCAAATTTTAGCTTAACGAGCGTGAAAGGCCACAAGATCGCTTGGCAATGTTTTCATGTTTAGAGGGTCTAAAAAGGGCTTAAAAGAAGACCAGTTGGGGGGTACGACTCATGTATGAAATTGGTTTAGGTAGAGCCCACTGCTAGGATCAGACCAAGAGTCTCTTCGATAGTCAACTTGGAAAGTCTCCCAAAAGGGAAGAAAACACAAACCACAGTGTAATTCCTCCCTTGGTATAGAAACCGTATTCATGGCTTCAAGGATAGCCTCATCTGAAAGAAATTCAAAATCCGAGAAATCATGCAAACGAGCGCCGACAGTCCCAAAGGGTGAAGTAAACTGACCATACTCCATATGATGATGGAGGTTTTGGCTAGGGATGGCAGAGTCTATCAGCAAAGAATCACAATCATGAGGGTTTGAGGATCTACAAACAATGAGATCAGACTCAGAAGGATACTCAAGCCCACTTGGATTAAGAGGAAGAAACAAGGGCTCCCATGCCCCCATTGGATAAACCAATGGATCAATTTTTAAGAATAAGTCTTAGGAAGGCCAACATGATTTCACAGGTTCCTTCTCAGAAGCAATTGAACATTGAGGATAAGATGCCACATAATTAACCTGTGGTGGGGTAGAGTCTACACGAATGCTAAGAACATATAAAGGGGTAGTCTGAAATAATGCCAAATTAGGATGGTGATTATCATATGCCAGCTGGTTGATAGTAACAATGCTTCCATTTTGAGGGAAATGCATCACCCAGAAGAGCGTAGACACCACAACATTCATAGCATATACATAATCACACCCGAGAAGCATATTGAAATTTAACGGACCTTGCACCACTATAACATCAACAAGGACAGTATTCCCACCTAAAGATATATGTAATTGAGGAAGAACCCTCAAATATTCACTAGGACATCTATCAAAAGCCAACAACTCATGTGAAGAAGACACAAGCTCGGGAGATCCCAAGACTTTCCAAACCGAGGAGGATAAAATACTTGAAAAGGCTCCCTCATCCAAAATACATTGATAAATGTTTCTTGAATTAACTTCAACCCTTATTTGAAAATGTGTTGCAGAAGGAAGACAAGGCTCAACAAGGTCATTAGAATCAAAGGAAACCATCCTAGGGCTTGGAGGGGGTGTGCTCGGAACGAGCAGAATTCCCCCTTGTTTTGAAAGTATTGAACCAGAAATGCTAAGAACATAGTCGATAGACATGTCACTCCCCAAAAGAAGAGTAGGATCATCTGATGACTGCATCAGCATGACTAATTTCACAACCAATGGTTGAATAGGTTGTGGGACTAAAAGGTCTAAAGGCACCTCACAGCCCAAAAGAGGAGTGGGATCAGTCGATGACTGCATCGGCATGACCACTTTCACAACCAATGGGTGAATAGGCTGCGAGACTACATGGTCTAAAGACACCTCACCCCCCAAAAGAGGAGTGGGATCAGTCGATGACTACATCGGCATGACCACTTTCTCAACCAATGGCTAAATAGGCTGAGAGACTACAAAGTCTAAGGGAACCTCACCCCCCAAAAGAGGATTGGGATCAGCCGATGACTGCATCGGCATGACCACTTTCGTAACCAATGGTTGAATAGTCTGCAAGAATACATGGTATAAAGGAACCTCATCCCCAAAAAGAGGAGTGGGATCAGCTGATGACTACATTGTCATGACCACTTTCGCAACCAATGGCTGAATAGGCTGGGAGACTACATGGTCTAAAGGCACCTCACCCCCCAAAAGAGGAGTGGGATCAGCCTATGAATGCATCAACATGACCACTTTCACAACCAATGGTTGAATAGGCTGTGAGACTACATGGTCTAAAGGCACCTCACCCCCCAAAAGAGGAGTGGGATTAGCAGATGATACATCGGCATGACCACTTTCTCAACCAATGGCTGAATAGACTACGAGGAAACCTCAAAAGACTCAAAATTAGAAGAGCTTATAGACAAGGACCACAATCTTTATACCTCTGCAATGCCAGGGCACAAATGAGTAAGGTGATCTCCCTTTCAAAGCTTACAAGGGAACTTAGGCTTACATCTTATTCGTCTAGGTTTCTCAATAGAATTACTGCCCCTGGCATGACTAGCAGTGGTTGGTTGCACATCTCCAACATGAATTGCAGAGGCTGGTGATGGGTCGATAACTTGACTTGCAGAGGCTACAGACCTATTACTAGTATGACTAGCAGTGACTGGACTCTTTCCCCCAACATGACTTGCATAGGGTGGGTGTGTGCCCTCAGCATAACTTTCAGAGGCTAGGTGTTGGTCTTCAATGTGACTTGCAAAGGTTTTTAACCTATCTCCAACATGACTCACAGAGGTTGGTGATTTCTTCTTCCTATTCTTCCTCTTTGTATTTCGTTTAGACTTCCAGTTACTAGTAATTTTACTTTCACCAGAGGTGGGAGAAGGAGGAGGAGAAGAATTTGTTGATGAAGAAGCATCAACAGGGTTCCAAGGACATAAATTTCTTAACTGAGAAGCATCAAGAGCATTTGGGACATTTTGAATGGTACCCAACCAAATCGGTAGTCCCACATTCAACCCAAGAATGTACAAAGTGGCCATCAAAGGGAAACCAACATTTCCAAAGAAGGGAAAAGCACAAGAATCCCCTTGTGAAGGGGTTCCTTGGTTGGTATGGTTGGAAAAATTAGCCATGAATATCCTATGCATAGGTTCTCCCCTTGTGGGATCATTCAAGTCCGTAAAAGTCTCATGCACTAACTCTGGCAAACCAGTGGTATCAAAACAACGCCTATAAAGAGGTAGCTCCACGATTCTAAGAAGAAGACTAAAAATTCATCACGACCGGTGGAGTGGGTGGTCTACCATCCTAGGTAAGAGACCTAAATCCATGACTGACTAACTAACTATGGAAAACTAGGGAGCACAGAGCACACACTAACAGTTCCTAAAGGCAAATCAAGCAAATGACTAACTAGTTGGAAGAACAGTTACACCAACCAACACTAGAGCAACTTATTGGTGCAAGTGCAACTAGAAAACAGAAGCACCCTCTGGGTATACTCTGCAAAGCATGGCCTGATGTCTATCCTAGGTACCACGGTATACCCCCGTAGTCACCTGTGTATATCACTAGAAATATAGGCAACTAGGTTTCCAACGCGCAAACAATCACCAGGCGGGTACAGTCGACAGTCGGGTAGACCACAATGAGCAGGGTATCAAGCCTGAGACCTGCCAAGGGTATCGAAAGTAAGTGTTTTGGAAGACAACTGAGGACCTCGAATGGATTCGAGACCCACGAAGCTCCATGGAAAATGCAATCGACAGAATCCAAAGACAAGCCCTCTATATGTCTTCTCCACTACGATTGGTCCGGATTTGGAGGGGTTATCTCCACTACCTTTCCACATGCGACCTCATGTTTATCCAATGTGTTAGAGGGGGATCCCAGATAAATTTCATGATACTAGAATTCTACACTCCTTAGAACAGACTCGTATGTTTGTTTTATAGCCTTGAAGAGTTTCCTCTCCAACGTAAATCAAGGCTCTATCCTAATCTAGTTGATGGACCCTACAAACCTAAAGTCTAGTAATTTTTAATTAGCATTCTTTTTAAGGCTTGATTTACTCAAAAGGGGTATGGTAGTGCAACTGATGTTGTTAAGACTCTTTGTGAAAAATGATGAAACTTACATGGACACTGGCAAAGAATGATTATATTTTTTTTTTTTTTTTGAAATTCTTTTAAGATGAGAAGAAAAAACAACACTATGCTAATTTCTTTTCTTTTTCAAATAACAATGCAAAGAAAATGCCAGGAAAGAAAGATATCTAACAAACTAAGTTTTTTTTATATTTT
This sequence comes from Picea mariana, assembly GCA_032191745.1. Lineage (NCBI taxonomy): Eukaryota > Viridiplantae > Streptophyta > Pinopsida > Pinales > Pinaceae > Picea > Picea mariana. Next base: position 30,844 of record JASDQU010105575.1, read on the forward strand.
CTTCTAATCAAAGCAGAAATAACAAAAGATTATAAAAGAAACTGATGAATGCATGATTCATGGGAATTGTTTTTCAAAATGCACCTCATTTTTCTTTAAATTTCAAGCTAAAAATAAGTTTAAAAAGATAGAAACAAAAAAAATCTTTTAAATGAAAAAGAAAGCTATGTTGGAATATAAACTAGGCTAAAACTGGTTATGACAGAGACTAGAAAGAAACAA
>JASDQU010105575.1:31165-54717 GCA_032191745.1 Picea mariana
ACTCCTATTTATACTAAAAAGAAGCATCTAGAGGAAGATCCTTCTAGAAGCGGAAGCTTCTATTAGGTCTTCTTACATCCGCCTTATTCTATTTTATTGAAAGGTCTTATTAATATTGACCTTTATTACATCCAAATACATTGATCTACCTATGTGCGGGTTAGGACCTTAACAGGATGACTGCCTCCTCAAACGTTTCTAGTCAGACACGTGATTGTCACATCAACAACCAGCGTATGCACGTGGTCTGCCCAACTACAGGATGCGTATGCACATGTGTAGGCCCACTACAGGTCATGTGTGCCTCTATTTCTCCTCAAAAGAAGCAAGACAAATGGCTAAGCTCAGGTAGGGAGTACTGGTATTGAGAACCAGAATCCCTTGCAGACACAGAAACTTACTTTGACAGAAAAAGATGCAAGGAAAAAGTTGATCTGAGGTTTTTACCTAACTATGGACTATTCAATCAGAGACCTAGAAGGACCCAGAAGATCTCTAAGAAGGATCACTTTTGCAGGGGAGAGGATGACTACCTCTTCCTGAGAAGGATTACTTGGGTTCTCAGACATGCAGCTAGCACTTCATCAGCATGCGTATGCACGCGGGCTGTGTGAAGGTAGGGTGCATGTACACACATGCAAGCCTTATATAGGCCACGTGTACCTCTATGACTCTCAAAAATAAAATGCAGCCAAGCAAAGAAAGAAGGGAGTTCTGGTATGGAAGACCAGAATCCCTAAGAACTCAAACTCTTGCAGAAACTCAAAAAAAAGGTGATGAAACCAATATAAAACTACCAAAAAGTATCCCCAGAAAACTTGAGAGATCCCCAGTATGGTCACCAATTCTGTTGTGAGTAGGAAATCCCCCTACGGACTAGCACTTAGGGTTTTAATCATGCATGTAGAAAAGACCTAAAGATTCCTACTTTTTACCATCATCCCAAACCTAATCCCCATTATTCTTAAGTAAATACACAGTTAAGAAGATCAAGTGAACATACCTTATTTCCAGTATTTTGATATCGATCCCTCATCATGCTTGGTTTCTCTTTGACTACAACTCTCCTCCCAAGGCTGACCTGCATTCACAAAAGACAAACAAAGAACTCCACATGCATTTGATCTACAGATTAATGGGTTAGAGATTTAATCAACATGTACCCAATAAACAATGAAAACCTCATATGGTGGGACGGGAAAAGTACTTCTTTATTATTAACTTCACTAAAGTAACTTACAATGATGAAGTCGGCCACTGCTCCATGAATATGGTCCTGGGCTCCTCTTTTACTGTGCACCAACTGCTAACACACTTGCTTCTCTTCTTCGTTGAAATCAAAAAATGGTTGCAGAATCTTGGGCAAAGGGGAATATGAATTCAGGTAGAGTTTCTTTACTATATTTTTCCTCTTTTTAAATGGGACCCCTACCCCTTCTTTTATAGGCTAGAAGGAGCTAGGTATTTGGTTGAATGACCGGCCATGCATGGCTGAAAGGTTTAGTTAACTTGAACAAAGTTGTGTGTTATGTCAGCAACTTTCCTTTTTTTGTGCTTCTGAAGGTCCATGCAGGCTATAGTGGGTTAGCTAGCATGGACACAATAGATACACATGAGTTGTAGTGGAACAGGGTGCATGGGCCTTTCAAAATGGAGTTTTTTAGAAGATTTGTTCAGTAGTGGATTGGAAACGAAGGAATATGAGATGGCCTGATGCCAAGTAAGCATGTTTGGTGCAAATTAGGGTTATAACAACATACCACCGGAAATGGCATGAAAAGCACTATCCATCTAGGATAGTTTCACTAAAAAATTCACTGGCATTCATCTCATTATTCCAAAAATAAGCATGGGTTCTCTAACCATACTTCTAGGATAACTCAATCCACAAAGCATCTTCCCATGAGGGATTTCACCATAAGGGGACCACTTTGGAGTTCATCCATTTCTACTTATTATCAACCATGACAAGACAATAACGAGTCATCTTTACATCAAATAATCTTGGGTCCATTGCCCAACCTTTGTGTTACGGGCTTTCTTCAAGCATTGACATCAATGACAACCAACCTTAATCAACATAGGGCATGCACATACTCATGATGAAGGATAAGAAGTCACATATAGTTGGGAAAAGCCATGAAATATTGAGTAGATGAAGATTATAGGTATCTAGAATATGAAAGCAAGCTCTCAGGAATCCCTACAGTGATAAGGTACAACAGATCTATCTACAGGTTCAAAAGGTATGTCATATTCTTATATGTAGTTGGATATTGTTGTCTACACGAGATTTGGTTATCGAAGATTGAGAATTCTCCCTAGAGAGGTTGATGGTTGTATGGCACTTGTTGTATAAGTCAGATCTACAGAATTACAGTGTTGGTATGTCTGGTATTTATCATTGGTACATGTTGTTAACTTGAGTGTTGAGGCATATCTGGTATTTCTTGGTACATGGTTGAGGGTTTTGGTTGTGATGTTTTTGTGAAGTTGTTGATGTAGTTTGAGGCTACATATCAGTGAGAGTTTTATGTCTAGTATATTTGAGGGTTATTAGACATTATCATTATTGTATACACATGTATGGCACATGATTAGAGAGACATAGATGGACTTGGTTAAAGGATATGTATGATTATGTATGCATGGGGCATAGTTACATATTGGATACAGTGATAGGATGCAGGTGAATGTGATAGAGGCAATGAAGGACTGGAGGGCTGGAAGTTTATGATTTTTAGAAAGGTGAAAAACCTATATTTTTGAAGGTGTACACAGGCTATAGTATAGACAAGCCACGTACATACACAGGCTGCAATATAGACAAGCTGCACACATATGCATGTTGCATGGTATATAGGATGTGTATCTGTTGGTATTTTTTGGTACAAGATGATTACAGGTATAGGTTGATTATAAGTTATTGGTACATGTTGATTACAGATTGTTGGCACATATCTATACAGGTTTACAGTGGTATATCTCATAGTGAAAGTTTGGTAGTGGTTTCATCATCTATTTGACACTTGTATTTAAGGGTGGCAGGACGGGGCAAGGATAAGTGGTTGTAGCCACCTTCCAGTTGTAGCCGTAGAACATAGGGGGTTGTATCCTCCTTCTAGTTGGAACCAGAGAATTGGGGAGTGTGAGCCTCCCTCATATTGTAGCATGAAAATATAGGGGGTTGGAGCCTCCTTCCAATTCTAGCTAGAAAACAAAGGAAGTTGGTGCTTCCAATCAATGTAATTCTTAAAGTTATATAGAATCTTAATTTTGTGGTTTTCTCCCACATTGGGTTTCCACATAAAAATATTGGTGTACTATGTATGTGTGTGATTTCTCATTGTTCATTATTTATTTGTTCTTCACTTGTTGAATGATATTGGTAAATTGAACAGAAATATAAACAACACTTATATATTTTGGTTAAAAGGGTGTTGCACCTCTTTCATCACCTTGGTGAGAAAAATAGAGGTGCTTTCAAGCTCAGATGGGTCTACTGAGCAGGACCGCTATAAAGAAAAGAGTTAGGGAAAGAAAATAGAAACTACAATTAAGAATTAAACTAAGAGATGCAATAAAAACTAAATTCATGAGCATAGGGACATAGAAATAAAAAGAACCAAAAGACCCATGTCACCAATGTTTGAGGCTGATCTATTAGTAAAAACAAAGAACCAAGAAGAAAGGGGACTATGAGTCCCTTCTTCATCCAAGGGAAGGTTCTTGGACCCTCACTAGCTAGCTCTTCTTACAACAAAGGAAAATGGAAAATGGTGATGAAAGAACTCTTTACAAATCCACTCAATGGTGAGGTGGATTGTCCAATGTAATGGTGCTAGTATGTTTTTGACAAGAATGGAGTCCTCAAAACAATAGAGGCAACATAACATTACTTTGAATTCCTTGAACAAATGAGGTGCATTCATGGATTTTTATAGCATTGCTTTGGGTTATTGTTTAACTGCTTTGTAGTGTGAAAAGAGGCCATTTAGGGCATTCTTAGGTCTTTGACTAGCCCACCAGTCGGATCCAGTCTGGATTTGAAGATAAAATCATCTTGGGAGCTAAACCATAAGTGGGTGGGAGGCCAACCACTCTCATAAATGCGTCATTTAGTAAGTGCATGGCTTTTTGCACTAATAGTCGCGCATCATGCACCTGTGCGCAATTTCTGCGTTCTTGTTACGCGCATGCACTCGCATGCCCAATGTCTGCATAGCGCTCTTCAATTTTTCACTACTTTGTATAGTTTTTGACCTTTTTTTAATGTTGTGGTATTAATTCAGGTCCATGAATGACTTCATCACTGTTTGATTATGTTGAGTTCTTGTAACCATGTGCGAACGAAATTTCAGTGATAACAAAGGGGATTAAAAATATCATTACCGATTCACCCCCCTCTTAGTAATCCAACATTTATAGCTTATGATATGAGAGTGGAACATGATATTCCATCCAAGAGGGAATCAGCATTCAAGGCATCCAAGAAGACCAAGAAGAATAAGAAAATACAAATTCATATTGTAGTTATAGCGATGACTCTGATGAAGATGACGAGATAGCCAACTTTGTAAGGAATTTAAATAAAGGAAGTGGCAAGTACAAAGGTAAGATTCATTTTAAATGTATTAATTGTGGTAAAATCACCCATTTTACTAATAAACGTCCATATGCTAAGAACAAAGAGAAAGATGAAGAAGAAGTTCCTAAGAAGAAAAAGAAATATCAAAAGGGAGATAAGAGAATAAACAAGAAGAAACTCTTCAAGAAAAATAACTATTCAAAGGAAGACAATTCATCATCTAATGAGAATGATGATAGAGATAGTGACTCAAAAATTGCACTCTTCATGGCTTATGAAAATGATGAAGAGGATTATGAAGTAGAAGGTAAAGTTGAACTCAGAGAAGAAATACTCAGTGTTTTAGAAGAACTAAAAAGAGAGAGGAAGAAAAAAAAATCACTCAAGGGAGAATTATGTATGCTAAAGGAGGATTCTCAAAATTCTTACTCTAAAAAAGATCAGCAGATGATTATGAACCTGAAATTCCAATTTGAAGAATCTATAAGGACCGAAGCAATACTCAGAAGTAAGATAGAAGAAAAGGAAAAAGAGAAAGAGAGCTTAGAAACTAAAATAATTTCACTAAGGAAGGAAATTCAGAAAAGAGATATGTAGCAGAACAACACCAAAATACTAGATGAAATCATAGGCACTCAAAGGCCGTATTATGACAGGTATGGACTAGGATGCAACCAAAGACATACAAAGAAGGTTTTGATCTCTATGACTACAAAAAAATAACAAGAACAAAGGACTTATGGAGAAGTCACCAGAGGATTCACCAAGAAGGAAGAATACAAGTCTTCACATGAGAATCACCAGGAAGAAGATTACAGAAGGATGGAACCATCTAGAAGACCTAGGTTTCAAAATAAATAGCCACCCATGGAAATAAATGAAGATGAAAACTACATAGGAACAACACCATTCATAATATATCACGGGTATCAAACTACCTTTCTTGGTTCATGTTATTCTTAGAACAATTTTGGGCACAAATGGGTAAACTGCAAAGCTTATGCTAAGAACAAAATCAACTATGAAGGTCACCCTAGAATTAATCATCTCATACAACCTATTGAAGCATACAATAGAAACCATAACAATTTTGTCTCATTAAATGATGAAGTAGAATGTTATAAATGAAACAATTTTGGACACATGGCCAAAGATTGCAGATTGGCTTTTCCTCCAAAGGAACCAAAGAAAAAATTCAACAATCATCAAAAGGGACCATCAAGAATTTGGATCAAGAAGTAGGATAAACTAAATGTTGAATAATTTTCCCTTGCACTATAGGAACAAAGAAGAAGAAGTGATTGGTATGTATGTTGACAGTGGTTTTTCAAAACATATCACAAGTGACAAGAACATATGTATAACTCTAAAGAAAGAAAGAGATGCATCAATTTAATTTGATAATGAAAAATCAGCCAGAATTATAGGGAAAGGAATGTTGATATTATGGTATTTGTGGGAGGTATCAACCTCCATATGTAACCTTTGGCTAGATCAGAATATTTTGTAAGCTAGAAAAACCCTAAAAAGATGTGTACAAACCCTAAAAGACAAGTCGACTTAGAAAAATAGTTAATGTTAAGCAATTACCCTCTAAAAGAATAATTTGACCTAAACAATTGACAAAGAACACTATAAATAGACGGTTCTTGAGTTCAATTGTAAAATCACTCACACTCGGATAAGTGGTGTGCAAGTATAGAGGAGGAGTGTAGTTATAACAACTACAACTGGGTATTGGTCTTGGTTTTTTGTTTGGACTTTTTGCTTGGTGCACTACCCTTGGAGAAAGGTGTTCTCTCTCCCTTGGTTACATGTTGGGTGTGGTACTTCTTTTGGAATCATTCTATATGTCAAAGGTTACGGTGCTCAGGGTGGTTGCATGCCTATGGTTGGGTGACAATATTGAGTTATTTTATATGGTTAAACGAGCACATAAAATATTTTAAAAGGTTATGGGCCCACACCACCTTCGAGATAGTCTAACTACTAGATGGTAGAGTGGTAGTTCCTTGTTAAGCTCGTTGTGGCACCAGTTGCAATTGCAACTATAGTTTCTAATTTTGCAGTTGTAGAAAACCTTAACCTAACTCTTTGGGCACTTCAAGTGAGAATATAGGCATAATTCTTGGATATTCTAGTGCACCTCATCCTAGTTCACCTTAGCCTAGAAAAACTCTTGGCACCTTCAGCTAGAAAAAATGTCAAGGTTGAATTTTTGGGTCAAAATCAAAATTTGACTGGTCAAATTAAAAGTCAAAGTTTGACTGGTCAAAGTGAAATTCAAAGGTAGTCATGAATTACTCTAGGAAGTCAAAGAACAAGCTAGAATGAGCTTCAAACTTCATAGCATGGAAGACAAGGATTGACCTCATCCTTGTCTAGAACAAGGTTCTAGTATCATGAAGGGCAAGATCATGGAACCATAGTTTGAAGAAGGAAAATAGAAGGAACCTCAGAACGTTGTAGAAATGGAGAAGTTCAAGGACAATGGCATAAATGCTATAAGTATCATTATGGACTCTGTCAAATATCACTTGATACCCTACATATCCAATCTTGACTCATCCAAGAAGATGTATGATTCCCTAACTAACCTTTTTGCAGTCAAAAATATTGGACAACTGATGAGTCTCAAGTATGATCTTCATGAAACAAATATTACTAAGGATGAAACTGTAGCCTCATGCTTTGTGAGGATTTCTCAGTTGAGGGATCAACTACAAGCTATTGAAGAAGTTATTCCAAAAAAGGAAATTATGAATATAGAACTTAATGGTCTTTCTAGATCATGGGATGCATTTTCTACAACCATGAACACAAGGAAGGAGTTTACAATGTTGGAAGAAATTTGGACCTATTATGCAAAAGAAGATACAAGGATAAGCTAAAAATAAATATCTCAAAAGGAAGAGGATGATCAAGCCTATACAAAAAAGTTCAAGAGACATGAAGGTAAGAAAGGATTTGGTTCAAGAAAGAAATCCAATCAGAAGAGAGATATGTCAAAACTACAATGTTTTGGATGCCAAGAATATAGCCACTACAAAATGGATTGTCCTAAATTAAATAAGACAAAAAATAAATACACCATGTGTCAGCTTCCAATGATGAAGAGCCTTCAAATAAATCCAAGCATGAAGAAACTGATTTCTTCTACTAATCAGCTCTTGTAGGGTCCCTTAAAGTGATCTGGATTTATGAGTAGAATGAAATGACTACAGATTATTAAAAATTTCTTAACACAAAATAAAAGAGATATAATAAAACTGGTTTTCTATTCAATAAGGAAATAAGATGAAACTGTAAAATGCAACGGAAACAAGCTTGTTGGAATGGTGGTGGCTTATCTCTGAGAAGAGATGTGACGGTTGCTTTCATTCGCAAGAAGATGGTTAAAATGAGGCTCTGAAGGCATTTTTACAATAAACATGAATGCCAAAAACCCTAGACATCCATAAACCTAACCCTAGGATATGAAGCGCAAAAAGTCATGTGGGCCTCGTTTAGGTAAGTTAGTACATCAACTTCCCGGGGTCGTAACTTTTGCATACGGTCTCCTTTTTGGGTATATGATAGCATGTTGGAAAGGTATTGTCAAAAAGACTAATTTTGGGAAAAATATCATATGAACTTAAAATTTTCAACCCATTTTCCCAAAAAAACATCGTTTAGGGCCTAAAAACGGATCCGTAAGTGAAAAACTGCTAAAAATAGTAAATTACCAAAATTGCTAGAAAACTGTTTTGAGACAGTTGGAAAAGGTGGGTGGCCATAGATATCCACCTGGATCAACCCTCCCTCCTTAGGAATCAATGGTCTCCATTCCGTTGATTTCCCCCAAAATATGAGGACATTTCTATTGAATTTGGCCCCAGGTGAGCCACTTGCCTTGGTGCAGGAGATGCCCTGTTTTGACGACTCAATAAAGTTGGATCCTTGATGTCAAGTTCCCTTGATCTGTGTTTCCACAACCTGATCACTGGATGATTTTTGTATGCAATCGGGGTTGAGCTCTGAGCTCTGTTGGTTTCAGTTGTTATGCTACTTCTGAGGTTTCCAATAATGGTGGGAAATAAGGGTGAAGGAGATCCACGTTGAACACTAGTTGCAGGCCAAGGAAAGGAGGAATGTTGAGCTCAAAATCATTACCCCCAATGGCCTTGGTTATGGTGTACAACCCATAACAGAGTGGGTGAAACTTTCAATGGGGTATTGTAAGGCATTCTTTTTGCAAGTGCAACCAAACTTTGTCCCCCACCATAAACTTATGTCGCACCCAATATTGATCATGGCATTGCTTGTACATGTCATTGGACTTCTGTAGGATATCCTGAACCTATTGGTGGATGTGTTGGATCTTCTCAATGAACTGGGTGGATTTGTCAATGTCGGTTGGAGCAGGATATGAGTTAGTCGAGGTGACTGCAAGGGGAAGTGCAACATCTATGGGACCCAATGGTTGGAATTCCAACCCCACCTAAAAGGGGTTGTGGTCGGTTGAGCTATGCAGGGCTCAGTTGTAGCTATGTTGGACATAGGGAAGGATCTCATCCCATGTGCNGGTTGGAGCAGGATATGAGTTAGTCGAGGTGACCGCAAGGGGAAGTGCAACATCTATGGGACCCAATGGTTGGAATTCCAACCCCACCTAAAAGGGGTTGTGGTCGGTTGAGCTATGCAGGGCTCAGTTGTAGCTATGTTGGACATAGGGAAGGATCTCATCCCATGTGCGAGGGTGCTTGGAATTATACATATGAAGGATATGTGCAATCATTCAATTTATGACCTCGGTTTGGCCATTTGTCTAGGGATGGAAGTTCATGGATTTGGTGAGCTTGTGTTGGTTGTGGATCTTGATTATCTTCCTGATTCAGAGGTCCTTTCTTTCAGCCATGTTTATACCCCATGAAGTATTTACACCCCAGAAGTATGTACACTCTTCCACGCGGGGGAGTGCATAGGGGGGGTACCCCCTCTGCGGGGTCCGGGGGGGCTATCCCCCCGGCTAGGGGGTCTGGGGGCAAGCGGGCCCCCAGCGGGGGTTCGGGGGTGAAGCCCCTGAAGAAAAAATTGCCTTGTAAAAGTATATTGTAATTTCATTGTAAATCTAGACCGTTCATTATAAGGTCGCAGATCTAACAGTAGAGATTATGTTAGGGTTTTTGGCCCTAGAAGGAAACCCTCTTTTATGAGGGAAATGTATTACAGCTATGTATGATGGTGAATATTGTATTCTAAGAGAGGAGACTGTGAGAGAAAGAAGAGGAAGTTACAGAGGGTTTTGCTGTAGGTTGTATCCCTTCATTTGCTGGATAATAATAAAGGAAGGACCTGGCAATTTCTCTGGTGGACATAGCCCACACTGGGTGAACCACGTAAATCTGTGTCTCTCTTGTATTGTGTGTCTTCTGCGTTTTGTTTCTGCATTTGTTTTATTTTATTGCTCCGCGGTCCTGTTTTTCTAACAGCTTGGTGTCTAGCAGTGACTAGAGGCTCGACCATAATGTGCTGAGAAATTGACTATCCTGATATGAGACAACGGTTTGTGGGATTCCAAAATGTACCTAGACTCGTTCAAAGAAGAGCTTGGCAGTGGCCCCTGCTATGATGCTCTTCTTGCAGGCAACCAGAATCACCATCTTAGAAAAGCGATCAACAACCACAAAAACACAATCATTTCCCCACTTTATGGATAGGAAACCCGACATGTAGTCCATTGATATGGATTCCCATGGACTATCAAGAGTACGAAGGGGGGTGTACAGGCCCTGTTTCTTAGTGGTCAGTTTGGTAATAGCACAGGCAGTCCAGGACTTGATATACTTGTTGACCTCATGTCAAAGTTTTGGCTAGTAGTAATTTTTCTGTAGCATCGCCACTGTCTTTTCGATGTCGAAGTGTACTTCCACCCAACTATAGTGGGATTCCTAGATCAATTTCACTAGCTCACTTGATGGAACACAGATATGGCCCAGACGACACAACAACCCATCCCGAAGATGGAAATTATCAACAACTTCATTTGCATCCAACATTTGGTAGGTGGTGGCAAAGTCTAGGATTTTCTCATAGAGTTTGGGCCATCCAAAGATCTCATAGTCACAAGAATTGTTGGTGCAAATTTGATCAAACCAGGGTCCTTCCCAGGTTAACAAAAAAAGGTACCATGTAGGCTAAAGCACTGGCATATTCATCTCCTCCAAAGAGAAGAAGTCTCACCCAAATCACTGCTGAGACAGATAGATAGGGAAGGGTAGGGAAAAGACTAAAGAGGATCCATAGAGCAATCAGAACTCATTCATGCTCTTGTGCAAGAGACATTGACAGATTTGAAACATATAAATGCATGAATTGAACCTAGATACATTGCGAGCAAGAATTTAAATGTTGAACCATCAAATAGAACTCATAATATATAAGGAAATACGGTAATGCATAAGTAAACATACAAAGATGCAACATATTTTGAAATTTGGTCCTGCTTCCTATTATCTTTAGGATATTTCTCTCATTACAGACTCATAATTACATAGCAAGGCTCATTACAAACTCTTGGCTCTAGACTCATGCCACATAGATCCAATTCTCCCACTGATAGGTCCAATTTATTACAGACTCATAATTGTCTTCCTTCGACTTACAAAAATTATCAACAACTAATCCCAAAACCCAGGCGACTCTGACCAACCTGACTCAACTCAACCTAGCCAAACAACTTATGAACTATAGAACAAACCCTTTTATAATTATGTTCATCCCTATATATAGTTGGGTTGTGTCTTCCTTCTCAGCTTGCACGCTTTCTTCTTCTATTGCAACCATTTGTTGCTTCACTGGTGTTGCACTAACTTCCATAAATACTTTCAGTTTCTCTTTCTCCCGACCTCTGATGGAGTTTATGCAACTTGTTCTTAGTAAAAAATTGCATGATTCCTTCTCAAAACGAAGAGATTATTTTTCGGCTCGCACTTTTCTTCGCTGCACTCGCTAAGTACTTTTCATGGGAAGATTAGCCCTTATCCTTGCTTCTGAGCTTTCCTCATTCCCTAAAACTAGGTACAACACATTATACAACTTTTATGTTACTTGGTCATTCCCTAGAATGTCAGGGTATAATTGAAACCAAATATCAACTGTGTTGTGAGGTTTCTCAGTCTGTCTTGGTATGACTACAGGGTTTCTGGGTGTAGGGGGTGAACCAGGGACTTGTGCCATATTAAGGTAAATAGTCGATTGGGGGGGGTTCTCTTGCATTTCATGACTAGGAATATTTTGGAATACTTTTATGGCATATTTAAAGAACAAATTTTTCTTTAAGGGATCATACATGTCTCCCTTAGGTTTTGTTTTTTGGATATGAGGTAGAGTATCAGCATTAGCTCCTATCTTTGCTCCTACTCGAGTGACGATATTAAGGTTGGGAAATTGTCCCTTACAAATCCTCTTGATCTCTGAACTGATAACGTTGGTTCCTCTTTATTGTACTCTCTCTTCCCACTTTGCAATTAACTCTGGGTAGTCTTCAGTTTCATGTCTATTGGTTCTGCAGTGAGAGCACCATGGTTGCCTTGGATGAGGACAATCTCTGGCCAAGTGAACTTGTTCATCGTAGTTATAACATCTTCTTGGTCCTCATCCTCCATTTATTCCTCCTCTAAAACATCCTCCAGCTCCACCCCCTCGACCTCTTCCTGGTCCCTGAGGCTTTTCATTCACCCTGAATGTTTTTTGGTACAACCTGTCTACGAGTGCATCCAATGCTCTACATTGATTGGCAGTTTGTGTGGTATATGCACAAAACTCACAATTTATTGTGTTTGGTATTGTCGAATATTTATGCATGATGGGGCATTGTCTTGTCCAAGGCCATGGATTCATAAAATCTCACAATATTTCACTGTCCATGTTGCTTGGCCTCTTGGGAAAGCGTGATACAGGGTGGGGTGATGGAATGATGAATTCTTCGACACTTGCGCAACTCCTTCCATGGGTCCTCGTGGGGTTTCCATCATATTCTAAGGATTTCATAGTCCCCTCATTCTCAGACATTCATTCACTAGATGACCTTCTATGTAACATCAAGTGCACCAAACCTATGGTCGTCCTGGTCTGGGTATCGTCAGCTCCTGAATCTTTTCTGTCAGTGTCGATATCTTCCCTTGTAGTTGTGATAGATTCGCATCTATTGGGGGTTGGGTTACTCTCAGGATCTCAAGGTATCCTACCATGGCTTCAATATTCATAAATTATTCCAAGGTGTCTATTAATGTGGCTATCCATTATTGCGTTAGCGAAATCTGAGTTAGAGGAAACAACCCCTGAATGTACCACTCCCTTTGATGTTCTTCATGTATTGGATGTGCCAAAATCCCTATGGCATCTTTAAACTTCTCATTGTACTCCTAGGTTGATTCTCCTTCCCTCTACTAGATCTCACACAATTCGGACAGAGCCTATTGTTATGACTGAGGTAGTTTGAACTCTGTTAGGAACCTCGTATGTACCTGGCCAAGTGTGAATGCTTGACCTTGTGTCCCTGGCCCTCCTAGTTCAATGATATTCATGTACCACTTGAGAGCGTGACCTCTCAAGGTAGTCTAGAACTCTACCAGCTTATTCGCATTTGAAATCCCTCTGGATCTCCAGATTGCTTGGCACAGGAACCAGTGTTGCTCAACGTCTTCATCTCCCTTACCCAAAAATTCTGGGTATCGGGCAATTGAACCTCTTGCATGGCTATCCATTGTTGATCCTATTGTTTTTATCAATGTGAACCCTAATGGTCCTACTTGTGATCTACCGGGGGATCCCAATATCCTCCCTGTACCAGCACTTCCTGGTTGTGACAGACTAACTAATTGTATTGGAACAGAACTAGCATGAGAAGGTAGTATCGAACTTACTACTTGTATATAAGGCACTTGGGGTATGGGTGATTTAGGGTTGGCTTTGGGGTAGTTTTCTTTGATCTGGGGGGTCTCGTTAGCTTCCACTGGGATGATCTCTTCGTCCAAATTCTTGATCTCTCCTATTATCGAGGTTGAATCTTCTCTTTCTCCTCTAAGATTCATGTCGGCTTTATCGTCCCTTACATATGTACTTTATCCTTCTCGTCCCACTTTCTGGGGACTTCTTTCTCTCCTTGCTTCTCTCTCATTTAATATTTGACTGGCCAGTCATTCCTATCTTCTCATATTCTGCAGTTCTTCCATCTGTCTTTCCTCTACTTCTCTCGATCCTCCTTCTTTCCTCAACTTTTTAGACTATCTTGTGGATTTCTTGATCTTTCCGCACCACCACTTCTCAACTAAGGTGTCTCTCCTCAAAGCTCACTCATCTATTGAGTCCATTTCTTGTTGTTTCCCCCCCATTTGTCAAAGAACCATTCCACTCTCTCATGCCATGACTCTCACCCTGTCTCACCCTACCCCAAGCGAGGGTGTTTACGCTGCTATCTCGGTCGGAGACATAATAAACATCCCTTCCTCCATCAATAAAACCTTAATCCACAGGGGGATTTCTCTCAACAGTATTCCCCTTCCGCCTTTCTTGAAAATTTCCTCTACTCACGAAAAATACTTGTGGTTCTCAGCTGCAAATTTGATTATGTATCCCTCTAGGATGGTGCTAAATCAGAAATCCACAGCTCATGTAATTGGGCAATCTAGCCTCTGGAGTGATGCTAAATTTTTGGTATCCCATGCACAGATCTTCTTGGCCCATCCCTGGAACTCTGGAGCTTCTTGGATCCTCTTTATCCAGTGAAACAATTCTTACGAGAATTTAACCCAGAAAATATCATACTAGTCGCTCGATCTTTGTGAGTAAAATATTGTTTCATGAGTGTTTTCCATTGATTTTGTCCTTATTTTTTCTTCTTTTCATATGAAGGAATCACAATTCCTATCCCACCATTGATCAATGCCATATCTATGGATCGCCGGTGGAATTCTCCCTACAGGTTCCCTTTTAACACGGGTCCCGGAAATGAAACCATTTTGTTGGCATGAATTTGATCAGACCAGGGTCCTTTTCAGGTTACCAACAAAAGGCACCATGTATTCTAGAGCGTTGGAATTTTCATCTCCTCCGAAGAGAAGAAGTCTCACCCAAAGCGCTGCTGAGATAGATAGATAAGGAAGGGTAGGGAAAAGACTGAAGAGGATCCATAGATCAGTCAGAAGTCATTCCTATTCTTGCACAAGAGACATTAATAGATCTAAAACATATAAATGCACAAATTGAACCTACTTACGTTGTGAGCAAGCATTTAAACATTTAACCATCAAATAGAACTCATAAGCTATGAGGAAATACTATAATGCATAAGTAAACATATAAAGACACAACATATTTTGAAATTTGGTCCTGCTTCCTATTATCTTTAGGATCTTTTCCTCATTACAAACTCATAATTACATAGAAAGGCTCAGTACAGACTCTTGGTTCTAGACTCATGCCACAGAGATCTAAGTCTCCAACTAATAGGTCCAATTCATTACAGACTCAGAATTGTCTTCCTTTGACTTACAATAATTATCAACAACTAATCCCAAAACCTGGGTGACTCTGACCAACCTGACTCAACTCATCCCAGCCAACCAACTTATGAAATATTGAACAAACCCTTTTACAATTATGTTCATCCCTATATATAGTTTGGTTCTGTCTTCCTTCTCATCTTGCACACTTTCATGTTCTATTGCAACCATTTTTTGCTTCGTTGGCGTTGCACTAACTTTTGCAACTTCTTTTTGTTGCTCTTTCTCCCAACCTCTGATGGAGTTTGCGCAACTCATGCTTAGTCAAAAATTGCGTGATTCCTTCTCAAATTGAAGGGCCCAACAAGAGTCTAGCATCATGGTGAGTGTCATAACTAGTGGTTTGTTGAGGCAATCAGCGACACGATTGGTGCTTCCTGTTTTATACTTGATGTTGAGGTGGAATTGCTGCAAGTATGTGGACCACTTTTGATGGAGGTCATTCTGCATTTTTCATTGTGTTTGCATGAACTACAGTGGCTTATGATTAGTGTGGATGACTATCTCCTTCCCAATAATGTAATGTCTCCACTGCTGGCAGGCTTGAAAAATGGAGTACATTTATTTGTTGTAAGTAGGGTACTTACGAACAACATATAATAAGGTCTCAATATGATAGGCCACAGGGTGGCCATGTTGAGTGAGAACAGCACCCACAGCATATTCTGAAGCATCTGTCTCGATCTCAAAGGGATGTTACAGGTCTAGTAGTGAAAGTACTTGGGATGACAAAAGAGCTGCTTCAAATCATCGAACACTTATTGTTGGGACCGACCCCATGCAAATTTCTCCTTACCACCACCCCTAGTTATTTGGCTAAGGGCCCATGCAATATGGGAGAATCCCAACATGAAACTATGGTAGAACATGGAAAAGGCCCAAGAAGGTTTGAATATCAGTGAGTGTGGTTGGGGCTAGCCAGTCATGGATCACTTGGATCTTGGCTAGATCCACATGTACATCATGTTAACCAATGATGCAGACCATGTAATGGACCCTGACCATGCCGAATGAGCATTTTTCAAAGTTAGCGTAGAGCTTGTGCTACCACAAGGTGTGTAGAACCTGTTGAATATGTTGCAAGTGTTCACCCCAAGTCTTGTTGTAAATGAGAATGTCATCCAAATACACCACTACAAAAGTATTGGTGAATGGTCCCAGGATATCATCCATCATCCTCATGAAAGTGGTTGGAGCATTTTTCAAACCAAAGGGCATGACCAACCATTCCAAAAGGCCTTCCTTTAACTTGAAGGTGGTCTTCCATACATCTATGTGTTCTATCGGGACCTGATGGTAGCCAGATTTTAGATCAGTCTTACTTAAGTATTTTTCTCCTGTGAGTTGATCAAGGAGGTCGTCGATTTGGTAAATTGAGTACAGGTTTTTTACTTTTATTTTATTCATAGCCCGGTAATCAATGCAGAGTCACCAAGTTCCATCTTTCTTCTGTACCATCATGATTGGGCTCCCACAAGGTGATGATATGGGACAGATGTGCCCCTTGTGGAGTAGTTCTTGAATCTGTCACTTGATCTCCTCATTCTCTAACATATATCGGTGATAGACTGGCCCATTG
This sequence comes from Picea mariana, assembly GCA_032191745.1. Taxonomy (NCBI): domain Eukaryota; kingdom Viridiplantae; phylum Streptophyta; class Pinopsida; order Pinales; family Pinaceae; genus Picea; species Picea mariana. The sequence continues at coordinate 47,877 of JASDQU010105575.1, forward strand.
GGCAGCAGTGCATCGGGGGTCAGACTGATGGGGTGCTTGACTTGGCAGTGTAGAGGTACCCCGGTAGGTGAGGAGAAGATATCTGATTATTCTTCCACAATCTTTTGTACTTTCTTCTACTTGACAACCTCTATTGAGAGGCGCTCTCCTTCTTCTGGCTCGTCTAGTTCACTAGGTTGTAGCTTGGTGGTAGAAACGGTGGCACTAGGTTCCACGTCAATGATCCATCTTCCCCTTTCTAGTTATGGCTCAGAGTCAGAACCCACATCTGATTCAGAGGCTTTCACTTCAGACACCAGTGACTGCTTTGAGTGGAAGTCAGCAGTGTTATGCCAAGGGCTCTTATGGAAGTCACACCCCTTTCCGGTATCTTTCTTTGTCTTTCTAGTGTCCTTATTTACTTGTGGATTGGAATGGTAGCCAGTCACGGCTACCATTTAGCTATGTGTTCTATCGGGACCCGGTGGTAGCCAGATTTTAGATCAGTCTTACTTAAGTATTTTTCTCCTGTGAGTTGATCAAGGAGGTCGTCGATTCGGTAAATTGAGTACAGGTTTTTTACTTTTATTTTATTCATAGCCCGATAATCAATGCAGAGTCACCAAGTTCCATCTTTCATCTGTACCATCATGATTGGGCTCCCACAAGGTGATGATATGGGACATATGTGCCCCTTGTGGAGTAGTTCTTGAATCTGTCACTTGATCTCCTCATTCTCTAATAGATATCGGTGATAGACTGGCCCATTGGGCAGCAGTGCATCAGGGGTCAGACTGATGGGGTGCTTGACTTGGCAGTGTAGAGGTACCCCGGTAGGTGAGGAGAAGATATCTGATTATTCTTCCACAATCTTTTGTACTTTCTTCTACTGTGTGGAGAGGTCGATCGCAGAGACCCTGTATGTGGCTATGATCTTTCTCTTATTCTAAGAGTGAATCACGAAGAAGACAAACTTCCCCGTCTGAGAGATGACCTTCCTACAGTGCTTAGAAAAGATCAAGGAAATAGCACTAGGTGGGACTACCTAGGGTATCATGTACAATTTCTTGTTCAAAGTAATAATAACACTACAAGGCCTAGAATCATATATAGCATGACGTTTCCATAAATAAGGTTGTCCCAAAATAACATCACAAACATTGAGAGGATAAACATCACACAATACTTCGTCTTTGAAGGGCTTGATGTTGTACGACAGTCGACATTGTTGGCTGACGCAGAGATTGCTTCCTTGGCGGATCCATCCAATGGTGTACGATTGTGGGTGTGACGTTGTTGGTAGGGATAGCCACTTGACAACCTCTATTGAGATGAGGTTCTTTTTGCTACCTCTAGCAATGATGAAGTACATTGGGGTGCCTTTTACCCACATCTTTGAATGGAAGAGGCGCTCTGCTTCTTCTGGCTCGTCCAGTTCACTAGGTTGTAGCTTGGTGGTAGCAACGGTGGCACTAGGTTCCACGTCAATGATCCATCTTCCCCTTTCTAGTTATGGCTCAGAGTCAGAACCCACATCTGATTCAGAGGCTTTCACTTCAGACACCAGTGACTGCTTTGAGTGGAAGTCAACAGTGTTATGCCAAGGGCTCTTATGGAAGTCGCACCACTTTCCAGTATCTTTCTTTGTCTTTCTGGTGTCCTTATTTACTTGTGGCTTGGAATGGTTGTCCTGATACTGTCCATATTTTTTCTGTCCTTTTTTTGTGGGTTGGGGCCACCCTTTCCTGGATTTTGTTGTGAGGGGTTCCCAAGCCCAAATTGTCACGTCTTTTGTTTGAGATTTTGCTCGATTTTGACGGCATATCGGTAGGCCACACCCAAGGATGAGATGTCCGAAAATTCCATTTTGTTCTGGATGTATCTATGCATAGCACCATGATACTTGATCACCAGATGTCGCTCTGAATCTTTGATACCCAGCTTGGTGCACAAGGTATGGAAGATATTTGTGAAATCTAGCACTACTTAGTCTCTTTCTTTCCATAGTGTAGTCCATTTGGTATACAAGTCGTCATAACTTTCGACAGGGTAGTGTTATTCCTTAATAGCATCCCTGAAGGATTCCTAGGTGGTTGTGACTGTAAATAATGAGGGTTCCTCTATTTCCTTTTACTCACAGAAATTTTCCAACCAATCTTTGACATGGGGAATGACTTTGAGGAGCGCAAAAGTAATATTTTTCTCTATTCGAAAAGTTATGGGAAGAAAAATACCCTTCTAGTAGATTCAACCACTTGTCTACAGCATTTTCATCTATATGACCTTCAAATATAGGAATATTGAATTTTATTTGTACCTTGAAGGGGGCGTCGCCTCCGCTCAAAGAACATGGCTCACATGTTGGTAGCCACCAAAGGATTTGCATGAAACTATCCATAATCTTGTTCCTCTGTTGCGTGAGGGACTCCTCAATAAACACTTTGAAAGGATCTCATGTTTCATCATCTTTATTTTCTCCTACAATGAGAGGTCTCTTGGGCATGCGATAGCTTTTGTCCTCAAGAGAAACAAGCTCGAGACCCAACTCTTTGTACTCTGACATCATTAAGGACATGCATTAAGACGACAAGGAGAAGACTTCTCTAATAACACTGATATGGATTTATGATCAGAACGAAATGAATATAGATTATTAACAGGTGATTAACCAAAAATAAGAGAGATACAGTAAAACTGGTTTTCTATTCAATAAAGAAATAAGCTGAAACTGTAAAATGCAGCGGAAACAAGCTTGTTGGAATGGTGGTGGCTTATCTCTGAGAAGAGATGTCATGGTTGTGCTCATTCACAAGAAGATGATTACAATGAGGCTCTGAAATCATTTTTACAATAAACAGGAATGCCCAAAACCCTATACATCCAGAAACTTAACCCTAGGAGATGAAGCTCCAAACACCATGTGGGCCCCGTTTAGGTAAGTTAGTACATCAACTTCCCGGGGTCATAACTTTTGCATACGATCTCTGTTTTAGGCGTATAATATCCCATTGGAAAGGTATCACTGAGGAGATTCATTTTGGGGGAAATGTGGAAGACACTTACATATTGAAACCTATTTTCCCAAAAAAACATCGTTTAGGGCCTTAAAACGACTCTGGAAGTGAAAAACTGCTAAAAATAGTAAATTACCAAAATTTCCATAAAACTATTTTGAGCCAGTTGGAAAAGGTGAGTGGCCATTGATATCCACTTGGACCATAAATATACCATGTGGCTAATCGATAATTAATATTCCATACATGTGACGGGTGACTGTGTAAATATATCAAGCATGAAGGAAAAGGAAACATCTCATGAATTAGAATCAAGAACTCTTATGCAGTCAAGGGAATTGGAAACGCTTCTATCAAAATGGAATCAGGTAACAATGTTCATCTTAGCAATGTTTTATGTGTTCATGGTTTGAAAAAGAAATTAGTATCTATTTATTTCTTGGAAGACAAAGGAGACATAAAATCCTTTGTCGATGGAAACATTCTTGTATGGTCTAAAGATTCAAAATTAGAAGATGTTAGAGTCATTGGGTTAGGTGAAGAAAGATTATGTAAACATATAGGTTAGAAAGCGCAAGATCATGTACATGATGAACTCAATCCCAGTGAGTTAAGGAATAGAAGGTATGTTCACCTTCATTATCAAGCATTTCCATATAAAGCAGATGGTTGTAGGCATACTAGAACTATAATTAGTACACGAAGGTGTTTGCATAAGACGTGCAGTTGGGAAGAATATTAAGAATCCATTCCCAAGAAATGAGAATATATCCAAGGAGATATTTGATCCAATACACTCATATGTATGCCAATGAAGTCTCTAGGAGGCTCTCTTTACTATGTAACGTTCATAGATGATTTCTCAAGAAATATTTGGATGTACCTGATAAAGATGAAAGATGATGTATTTGGAAAGTTCCAAGAATTCAAAGCTAAAGTGGAAAACTTGAAAAATAAGAAGATAAAAATGCTAAGGTTTGATAATGGAGGAGAATACACCTCCAAGGAGTTTGTTTCCTTTTGTAAATTGGTCGGGATTAGAAGGGGGATAATTTTCCCACATAATCCTCAACATAATGGTGTGACAAAAATAAAGAACCATTCCATTGAAGAATATGTTAAGGAAATGATGAATGACCAGAATCTATCCATGTTCTATGGGGAGAAGAAGCTATGACAACCGTATATTTCAGAATAAAATTCCTCATCATTTGAAGAACATGACTCCATAAGAACCTCTCTCCAAAAAGAATCCAAGTGTTAGTCAAGAAGAAAGAATGGAAGGAAGCTATTAATCCATCATGAAAAATGATGTATCGGAAATTGTGCCTAGACCTAAAGGAAAGTCGGTAGTAACCTCAAATGGGTTTACAAGATAAAGAATGCGGTAGATGGGAGTATTGATGAATATAAGGCAATATGGTTCTCCTAGAAAGAGGGAGAAGACTATGATGAGATGTTTGTTCTAGTTTCTAGATACGTCTCTATTAGAGCCATCATATCTCTTGCAACGTCCATGAGTTGGAGTTTACATCACATGGATGTAAAGACTAATTTTTCTCAATGGAGTAATTGAAGAAGAAGTATGGAAAAATCATGGTGAAATTTTCCTATGGAAAGGGAAGTATATTTCTATATATCTTCGTGGGACACTAAATTATGATTTGAGATATGCCTCAAATAGTGATGTACAGCTGCATGGATTTATTGATTCAGATTGGGCAGGAGTTAAAATGAATGAAAGAGTACTTCTGGTATATGTTTTAGTTTGGGCTCTACTATGATATCATGGGATAGAAGAAAATAGAATTTTGTTGCACTTAGCACTGATGATGCAGAGTATATTGCAACTTGTGATGCTTATACAAAAGTTGTATGACTCTGTAAGCTAGTTTCTTGACGATTTGATCAAGTGTTGAATTCGACTATGATATATCATAGCTGTATGAATATTTCAAAGAACCCAGTGTTCCATGATAGGTCGAAGCACATTGAGATCAAATACTAGTATCTCTATGATAAATACCAAAAGGGAGAAGTGATTCTCTAGTACATCTCCACCAATGAACATATAACTGATATTTTAATGAAGCCTCTATCCAATATAAAGATTGCATACTTGAGGTACAAGCAAGGACTCATGGAGATTGCTCCCTTGGTTGAGAGGGAGGAGATGACTTCCTCAATTGGTAGGGAGTGCTGATATATGGCATCATGCATAGTCAGTGTGTTGGTGGACAGACATTCTTCAGGTGGAGAATGGTCTAGGAAGAACAGATTATTGGTGGACATACATTCTCCCTATGGAGAATGGTCCAAGTTGGCATATTGTTGATGTATCATGGACTGGTGTTTTCCTAAGGAACAGATTGTGGCCTGATTAGGACAATGGTTCAAGACTGATATGCTCCTGAGGCACAGTTATTGGCCCTATTAGGTTGAATATTCCTCCCCCTAAGAACGTGATGTCTTGATTAGGGTGGTTGATACGAGACCGATGTTTTCTAAGGCACATGGGTAGAGATTGATCTCTATGGTACATATGACCTGATTAGAAAATATTTTGAGCCTAACACTCCTATAGGAATGGTATCTGTAGCCCATGGCATGGCTTTCATCATTTGGGAGGACTGACATTCTTATAGGATGTATGTCGGGATTAGAAGAATGGTCCTTGTAGCCCATTGTGGGGCTTTCGTCATCTATTGGGACAACTATTCTTCTAGGATGTATGTCTAGATTAGAAGAATGGTCCATGTATCACTTTGTTCAGTGGGTGACTCATGTGAGACACTATGTTAAGTGCATTAAGTTCAACACATGACTTATTCAACATCATGCTTGATTGCTCAGATGGAGTATGGTCTCGAGACATGATGCAAATGATTATATTATTTGATGATAGGATATTGTTGTACTACATGGAGATAGCTTATGTAGCTACTAGTTGATTGCAGTGGAGACTGTATGTCTCTGGAGAGTAGCTATGTACTATTGTGGTGGATGTGTTCCACTGGTAGTAATTGTGTTTCACTTGCTAGTAGTTGTGTGCTACTAGGAGTGGTTTTGTACCACTAGATAGTAGTTGTGTACTATTATGGATCGACAATGTTGTGATCTATTGGATGGTGTTATAACCCTATAATTTATAGGATCAATTGGTGACTGAAAAAATTTATCCTTTTATTGTTTTGGTTGCCAAATGATTTTTCATTCTGCAAATAATTTGAGAAAAAAGAAAAGAAAAGAAAGAAAAATAAAAAGAAAAGAAAAGAAAGAAAAAGAAAAGGAAAAAGAAAAGAAACAAAAAGAATAAAAGAGGGCATAAAAGAAATTCAAATAAAGCCCCGTGCAATAACAATGACTTGGTCCATACAGTTTAAGCATGGAAAAGTCCTTTAAATTGATGTTGATAGGAGTAGTGAATAAGCTTGGCTAAATTGTTTAATCTTAGCCAAGCAAATTAGGTTAGCTAGTGAATAAATTTGACCAAACTGCCTAATCTTGGTCAAATAACCCCAGGATAGAGTAATTTCTTAGTCCAATAGTTTAATCTAGGCTAAATGTCATAAGTAATCAGGTTAGAGCATAGGGTAGTTTTCTTTATCTCAATAAAACAGACATGATGATCGATGTTGAACCCTATCTTTGAAGTTTGAAAGTTGTATGTCTAACCCCATGGTGATAAAAAAAGGGAAAGCTTTCTACAAACCCACTTAAAGTGCTCATCCTAAGTTTTCAGAGAAAATATGAGTTTGTGCTCACAAATTAAAGATAGCGCACATATGAACGGTTGAGGTGCTAGTGCTCAGATCTACGTTTGATAAAAAAAATTGAACCCCCCCCCC
>JASDQU010105575.1:54739-69006 GCA_032191745.1 Picea mariana
TTTAATGATGGGGGGGGGGTCCAGAATGGAGTGCTTTTCTGGCGGGCCCTCTTCTCTACGTGGTAGGAATCCATTGCTCCATACTCCTGCCACATACCACTTACCATTTTCTGACATACCCCCCGTCACCCCATGACATCATTTTCAAATTTTTCCCCTAAGGGTCATGTCTCATTACTCTATCAGTACATTCCCCCTGTTCGCCAGTTACAAGTCCTTTCACCATGGTCACTTCCCAATCAACACCCGCCACATCACCCGGTCGTATTCACAAAACATTTAAAAAGAAAAATGTGTCTACTTCTTACCAAGGTCCCCCCACTAAGCATCCTCTGGCAATACCAAATCCAGATCTCCTCGAAAATCCATCCCATCATAAGTGTAGTCATCAACCATCAACATCTGTGGTTGAAGCCAGTCAAATAAAGTATCATCATATTTGATGATCGGTCCTGCTACGTGGCGGGCCATGAGCCGACACCATCTCAGCATCCATGGATCCCTGGGAGCTGGTAAATTCCACTCCACCTGTAGCCTCAGTAATGGGACCCTCTCAAGGAAGAAGGATACCAACAAAGATCCGTACCCAAACTGCTTCAGGTCACCTCACCTACATTTGGTCAATTTCTTTTTTATACTGCGAAGCACAGCATCTGCCCAATTGAATACCCGCGGCTCAGTACACTCAATAGCATACTGGAAGTAACTCTATAATTCCATATGAGGAGCAGAACTCCCATCCATCCGAGCTATAGTGAAAAGGATAGTACAGAGGGTCAAGTCTCGTACCCCCCAGATAGCTACTTTTCCTTTCTTTCTCTCAGCCTCGGGAATGCAGTGTAAATTGCAGTACTCACTCATCTTTAGCCCACCACCTCTACTACCAGTCAGGCTCGCATAGTACCCCCACCATGACAAACCAGTCAAAAAGTAAATGTCCTCAATGTCTAAGGACAGTGTGTGGACCCTCACTTGAAACACCTGCTGATCAGGGTCCCACATACGCACCAGGTACTCTAATAGTCTGACTTGGGCTCTCATGCTTGGGATGCGAAAGTACTTCAAGAGCCCACAGTCTCTCAAAGAAGCTATAGTAGGTGGATGATTTTTAGCCATTGCATTATCTTCTTCATGTTCCCTTTCATTCCATTCAAGCACCATGTTGATGGCCAATTATCTGCATAAGACACAACAAGAGGATTAGTAACTATTTTCATGAATCCATTCTTTTTAAATGTTTTGTGAATTTTTATCATATTCAAATGTTCTTTTGTTTTATACGTTCATCCAAAGACAAATACAAAATAATTTGTTAATAACACAGATTTTGGACCTTATAGACCTCCTGGCACTTCTCCCATCCAGCGGCAAGGAGAGGCAATGGCAGCACCGCAGTATGTTGAGGATTATCAAGTGGTGGAATGGAATCTAGAGGGCTTGACTGCAGACATTCAAGACATGACTCTGGAAGAGGTTCCACGATGCGATCAGCGTCATACTGTAGGGGTATCAGCATCTATGAGTCAACTTCTCCATAGGGTTGCTATGGTAGTCGTGTGTTACCATGAACGTCATACATGACGTCACTTTGTAGAAGCTATGAGCTTCAAATTTTGACATTTTGGTCTTCGAACAAACTTTTTGTAAAAAAAACTTTTGATCGTTATATATACAGACGACTTCTACCGGTTTACCGTATATTGTGTGAATTTCGATGTGTTTGACTTATAAATGATTCAAATGCCTGTCCAATACATAATTAGCCAATGCATCTGTTAATGTATTTAGACATCTAGGAATATGTTGATATTCAATGTGATCAAAATAACGTTCCAAGAGGTGAATTCGCAAATACACCTGTAACAAAGTAGGACTTCGAATAGAGTAGATATTACATAACTGTAGTACTATCAACTACGAATCAAGTCGCACAACCAAACGACGACTTTCGAGTGAGATAGCATCAACCAATAATTCAATAACGGCGCTATACTCTACAATGTTGTTGGTTGCACGACCGAGACACATGCCTCGTAAGGAGACAATTTCGTTTGTGGGGGTGTAGATTGCCCATGCAGCGGAAGCAAGGTTCTGATTACTACGGCTAGCGCCATCAGTGAAGCCAATATAGGGTAGCGAAGACTCCAACATTTGAAAATTAAACACAATGTCACATAAGGGAAAAGACCAGATAACGAAAAAAGAAAACTATAGTAACACACACGAAGTATGATACATTAAAAATACAAGTACTAGTGCACAGATGATTTTCTGCATAGTACTTCTTCAAGTACAACCCATTCCTAGGTTCACTCAAAGGGATACCATCGTAATCTACCAACTCATATGCTCATTTTTCCAAAAATCGACGAACGATATAAGGACCTCACCACATGGGTTCGAATTTCCCAGCTTCTAACAAATCTCAATATTGTTCATAGAGAAGAACAAGATCACCTTCGGAGAAAATGCGAGGCTTGACATGCTTGTCATATTGGGCCTTGACACACTTTTCCTGGGCTTCTATTACTAGGGTGGCATCACGTCGAGTTTCTTCTAATCACATTAGATACAATAGACATTCTTCTTCAGCAGAAGTGTTGGGTAGGAGTTCAACAACTTACTTCAGAGAGGGTATCTCACATTCTATAGGAAGAATGGCTTCCACACCATAGACTAGCCGAAAAGGTGTAAATCCAGTAGTGGACTTGACGGATGTCCAGTACGCCGACAATGTCGAAAACAACATTGTATTCCAACTTGTTTTATGAATCCCTATCATTAGTCGAAGCATATTTATGAGAACTTTGTTGATCACTTCGACCTGGCCATTAGCTTGTGGATAATAGGGCGTTGACTTATCATGGCGAAGACCCAACTTTTCTGTAAATTCAGACATCATAAAATTCCTAAAGTGGCTACCGTGATCAATGAAAATAGCTTGGGGAACACCAAAATGAGCCATGAAGTGATTAAAAATAAACAATGCTATGGTCTTTCCAGTGTTGTCAAATGTCGACATTGCCTCGGCCCATTTCATAAAGTAATCAATGGCTACAATGATGTAACCATGCCCCCCGGCCGAGTGAGGGTGACATGTCATGAAATTGATGCCCCATTTCATAAAGGGACTAACTAAGACCACAGGATGAATAGGAGCAGGATGTGACCGAATTTTCTGGTTGTAGGTCTGGCAAGCATGGCATTTCTGAACGGCAATAATGCAGTCGTTAAACAAAGAAGGCCAAAAATACCCTACGTGTAAGATCTTTTGGGTAGTAGCATACCCAGACATATAACCACCACACGCTCCAGAATGGTAGTCATTCAGAGCTTTCTCGGCTTTGTCGAATGTTAGACAACGTCAAAAAATAGAGTCAATCCCCCGATGGTAAAGAGTATCCCCGAGGATAATGTATTGACGAGCTTGATATCGTATGCGACGTCATTCAGTACTAGACAAAGTAGGCTGGAAAGTCTGGGTTTGGAGATATATAATGATATCCCCATACCAAATATCATCAGTGCTAATAAGGAAAAGAGATTCATCGGGTAATGAATCAACTGCTACATTTTCTGTTGCAGAATGAGGAAAATCACATATCAATTCAGCAAAAACTAAGGATTTCTTGGACTTGGCTTGGTCGAATTCCAAGTCAAACTCCTGGAGTACCACAATCCATTTGGAGTATTTGCCCCCAAGCAATTGATGTGTCAAAATGTGTTGCATAGGGTTGCAATGAGAAATCACCGTAGTCTTCTGTGAAAGGATATAGTGCCGGAAGCATTGAACGGCTTTAATGGTAGCCAAGGCCATTTTCTCAACATGTTGATACTTGATTTCAATCGGTGTGAGACTTCGACTCAAGTAGTAAATAACATGTTCGTCGTGTGCATCATTCTCTTGGATGAGAACCATGCCAATAGTATACTCCGAGGCAACACGATAAAGGAAATAATTGCGACTGTAATCAGGGGGGAAGAGAAGAGGAGCTCGCATTAGGGACAACTTCAAAGTTTCAAAAGAATTGTTGGCAATGGTATCCCAGATGAACTCTGAATCCTTCTTTAAAAGCCGCGTAAATCCACGAGTGATCTCGGCGTAATTGGGGATAAAATGACAAAGAAATTTTTCTTTCCCCTGCAAACTTTGCAACTGGCAAAGTGTAGAAGGAGGAGGGAGATTAAGGATCACCTTAACCTTCAAAGGATCCACCCGGATCCCATGACGCAAAATGATAAAACCTAGAAGACGGTCGGATTCTACACAAAAAATGCACTTATGGGGATTTAAACGTATACGGTATAACCGACAGTGAATGAAAATGGCTCGGAGGTGATTGGGGTGATCAACTCTGCATATAGAATGAGCGGGAAAATCATCCAAATATGGTTGAACAATGTGCTTCATATCATGAAAATCATAAGACATAGCGCGTTGAAAAGTTGCGCCCACATTCTTAAGACCAAAAGGGAGTTTTTGATAGGCAAAAGTACCACAAGGACAAATAAAAGCAGTCTTATGTTGATCCTCAGGAGCAATGTTAATTTGATTATAGTCGGGGAAACCATCCATGAGAGAGAAGATTTCACTTTCAGCGCAATCATCGACAATCTGATCGACGAAGGGGGTAGGAAAGTTTTCTTTGGGACAAGCTTTATTAATATCCCTATAATCAATGCACACACGAATGGTTCCTCCTTTTTTGTCAATCAGGACAGGATTGGAAACCCAGTCAGTAAGAGCCATCGGATAAATAAAGCCATCTTTCAGAAGTTTCTCAACTTCGAGCTTGATAGCAGTCGCTTTACGTGGATGAACTGGACGAAGGCATTGCCGGACGGGTTTAGCGCCAGGTATGTCTTTATCTAATGTACAACAATTGCAGGGTCGATACCTGGCATCTCTTCATAGCTCCAGGTGAAGATGTCACGAAATTCTTTTAAAAGGGACGTATAGGTGACTATTTCGTCTGGGGAACACGAAGCTCCAATATGGACATTTTCGATGATTCCAGGTTTAACGGATATGTCAATGGGAATCGTGGGCAAGACATTACTTAAGTTCCCTTCAGCAAACACATTGTGTGTAGTCACGGGAACCGTCGAGATGACAACAATGGTCGATGGAGTCGAAATCCATTGGTAATTCTCAAGAGTATGTTGCTTTAGAAAAAGGATGGAACGATGATGTCCATTGTCCCAAGGGGTGTCCTCCATGACGGACATGATCATCTCATCAATGGGAAAAATAACACGAAAAGGATCGGGAGACAACTCATCAAGAGAGAGAGTAGAAGGTGTTGTCGATTGAATCCCTTGATAATCAGATTCAACTGGACTTAACGGCATTGCGTTGCCGAAACGAAGATGATCTCTAGGGTCAGGGACAATCCAAGGGTCAGAAGACACAGGAAGTTCATGAGGCAAAGTGGAGATCATATTGATAGAAGCAACAGACGGGCATGGAACATCGGGTGGTGGAATGGGGAAAGTACCCATTAACGAGGAATCCTTTAAAAGGCCTACACTGACATTCTCATAACCCGGTGGGGTTTTAACAATAAACGGTATGTTGCCAGTACGAGTATCGGAATTGAAGAAGGTGAGTTGGTCAACGGTAACAACCTTTTCTTGATGAGGGAAACGTACTGCATGGAAAAGTGTCGACACAACGGCGCGCATGGAATCGATCCAGCTGCGGCCAAGCAAAAGATTATAATCAAGTGGAGCGTCAAAGACTTCCACTTCAACTTGAACCGTCTTACCTCCTAACGTGATGGGAAATGAAGGAAGAACACCATAGGGCTCAAAACCAGAGCCATTGAAGGCTTTAAGAGTGTTTTGTGATTCATTCAAGGGATGAGAGCCTATGGCTTTCCAAAAAGCAAAAGACATGACACACGTCGAGGCACCCTCATCGATAACTGTTCGACAAATGTTCTTGTCTGAAACAACAACTTGTATCTGGAATGCAAGTTGAGGGGGTAAACGTGGAATGTGATTGTCCAAGTCAAAGACTATTAAAATCATATCTGTTGGGTCAATCCCACCGATATCTTTCAACAGTGCCTTCCATTGTGTAGCACAAGTTTGAAGGAATTCAAGGGCTGACATCGCAGAAGGTGCTTGGGCCAGATCTTCAACAATGTTGTAGTTCTGGGCCGCAGGAGCATGAGGATTGAAAGTCAATTTATGAACGACACCCTTAGGGGGGGGTCATAGAAATGTGTCGAGGCTCGGTCATTCGAGATGAAGAGGACCATTGGTAGGTGGAGTCACTGGAGAGGGTTGTACCAAAGCATGAGGTAAATCGTCAACCTTCTCCTTAGATGGAGAATAATCTTTGGCTCGAGTCGTGAGTGCAACGTTGTTCTGCTTAGAATCACCAGTACACATCAAAACATATGATGTAGTAGAAGAGGATGGTTGGTCATTAATGACCAACTGAGCCTGTTGTTGAGACAGGAAGGGTTGGGACAAGACAGCTGGGGTAGGGGGTTTCGGGGCTCCCTGAAGAAACTTAGTGACCTCGGCACGTCGTGGAAAATCCTTCTTGTAGTGATCATCACCACAGATAAGGAAAGGGTAGCATGGTTTGCGCTTATCTCGGTCATCAACAGGAGTAGTTTTAGGTTTCTATGCTTGAGTATTATTTTTGCCCTCCTTATTCTTGCCTCTCTCCTTTTTAGATTTTTTTTACCGGCTGGGGTAGATTGGACAACACTGACCTCAGAAGTTTTTCCAGTGGGAGTGGCAGGAGATGGAGCATTTTGAACATTAGATCCAGTCAGAGATCCAAAATATACAACAATTAAGTCTCTGGAAGAGTCTGCTCGCATAAAACGTCTCTCAGAATCGAGGTTAAGTGGAAAGTCCTCTCGAGTATTTGTAATTCGGAAACATTCTAGAGAGTCATTGCGTTCCACTCGTGGTGTGGTGACGACTGGGACTTCACTCTGCCGAGGAGAGCCTCCAGGTGTGCTTGTGGGCAAGGGTTGTGAACCTTCCAGATGCTCTGGAGATAAACCCTACATTCTATGTGAACGATGTGGAGGACCTATTGTAAATGAGTGACAAACTTCATGAAGAAAATCCTATAGTCAATCTTTGAGAAACAAACAACACGCGCTACTAAAGAAGTTCTAGAAAGCAACACCAAGCAAACAAGACCTTCTAATTTTGAAGCCACTAGTTGGTGATGAAATCCAACGTCACAACAACAAGATGAGAAGGGGCTGGGCTAGGGTGGAAAATTTATGCTGATGACCTGCTTAATGGACTTACACCCTGGTGCAATATCCCACACATAATCATGGGTATACCCTCCAAGGAGCCCGAGTGAGTTTGGTCAACATCAATTCCAGGTACTGTGAAGACTTTCCTCTCGACAGTCACCTTGGGTAAGAACCTAGAAATATAGGCCACTTAGGTCACCACCAACAACAATAAAGCTTGGGGGAACAGTCGACATTCTCATCCACATGCAAGGGTAGGGTATCTAGCCCGCAATCAACTCAAAAGGCTTCCACTCATCATTGTGGGTATACCTCTGAGTGATCCCCGTAATACGTGCAATCTCTACATTGATATAAACAAAGTAGGGTGAGTAACTCTGCCAATATCGATGCGACCTAGTGTTTGACCCTTGTGTGAGAAGGACTTCCCAGGACAAGATGTTGCAAATGGAATTTAACACTCCCTAAAACAAGATTCTATTGTGTGTTTTGTTCTTTTCGAGAGTGTTTCTCTCTTCCTACTCCAAAGCACTAGCCTAGCTAAATGTTAGTGTAATAGAGCCCTAGAAAAGAGTTACTAGATAAATTTTATGATTATGCAGTGTTATTAAGAGCTATTGTTTACTCAAAGGAAACGAAAGTGAAACTTATGTTGTATGACTCTGACCCAACAATGCAAGGATGAGAATGAAATATATCACTTTTCGTTCAATGAATCCTATGTATGGAAGAGAGAGAAAGTTTTCCAAATCAACCTTGAACTACAATGCAAAATTTCCTTTAAAATGCAAATGCAAACAATCACTTATCAAATGACAATTCTCTATTGTGTCTTTTCCAAATACTACAAAAATCTCAATAATTTGATTTTTTCAATGTTTTCTAAAACGAAAAGAATTTTTTGAAAGAAAAACTTTTTTTTCACTTTTCAAAAAGGACCCACACTATGACATCGAGAGTACATAAAATCAAAAACCAAAGCAACAAGCAATGATAAACACCCAATCCACTCTTTAAAGAAAACAAAAATAAAGAGCAAACCAATTTAGTCTTTTCAAATGCAAAAGAAAATGATCTTTCAAACCAATAAGCAAATGAGAAAAAAACAAGCACTCAACTTTCAACCAATCACTGGTTCTTAAATAATCAAACACACTCAGATTCTGAAGTCAAAGAGAATGGTTTTGCCAAGAAAAGTCAAGAAACGAAAGTCAAGACACAAATGACAAGAAAATCCTTGGAAACCTAAGACTGTTCATGCACGCAAACGAAGACAAGACAGATATCAATCAATGGTCGAAGAAAATCTTATGAGGCAATCAAACTGATCTGGGTAGTTGAAAATACCAAAACTCAAATCAAAATTTTTGAAAAATTGAGTTCGCAGGCAGGCAATATTACATAGTGCGAGAATCACTTATTCTCACAGGTGACCCTTGAGTAGGGTGCGAGAACCTCGCACTAAAACCTAAAGGCAGAGTGCGAACTCTACCAATTCTCACAGGCTGCAATGAAGTATAGTGTGAGAATTCCTGAACATAATCAAAAATGAAGAAAAATGAAGAAAAATTGAAAACGGCCTTTGGACCCAGAGGGTCTATTAGGATATCTTGAAGACTCAAAGATTGATAGGACAGGAGAAAAGTGAAACCAGATAAAATGGACATAGAAAAATATCAAAAGCCACAAAGAAAATGGGATTGCTTCCCCAGTGGAGTCACCAATTTTGTTATTGGATAAATCTGTAGGTGCGGACACTAACTGATCTCCCTAGATCCACCTGGATCTAGAACAAAGCAAGACAGAACATGACCCTTTCCCTAGATTTTGACCATTGAATTAACTAGGAGGCAAGAACAAATAACATACCTTATTATCACTTCCTATGGTCTTTGTTGCTCCTGCTTCGCTCCAGTGCTCTCGTGCAGCCAAGACCAAGACAACACAAACCAACCAAAGTGAAGATAGCACAATCTATTCAACATTCAATCTATGTATATGATCAAGGAATTATACAATAAAGTGGAAATAGCTTTATGGGAAAGGAACATGATATTGTATCATATTAATGGAAATTAAAGATTACAACCTGAGCCTTGATTTTGCAAACTTCCTTTCGATGGCCCTTGGCTCCGACACACACACTTGCTCAATCCTTGCATGAAGAAGATCAAATCCTCTTGATAGACCTGCTAGAGTCTTCAAGCTGATGTTCAATGCTGAGTTCTTCACACAATTCTTTCACCAATTCTCCAATGAATCTTTCTTAACCCTTTCCATGAGAATTCTCTTAATATATAGGAGAGAATGAATTAGTTACTTGGATAAGAGTGATCCCAAAATATCAGGGAATCTAGTACTAGGATAACCATTCGAATACCAACTCATCCTTCTAGAATATTCCCTTCTAGAAGCATCAAGAATTCATATTTTTCCTTGCTTTATGAAGAGTTTTCACCCTAGCAGTTCAACACAGTGTGAACTTCTCGCACCCTGGCTTAAGGCAACCTGCGAGAATCAAGCATTCTGGCAAGCAAATATACTAGTAGCCTGCGAACCTTCTCCAAAAATGATATTTCTGGAAAGAGAAGAAAGTAACTTTTCTCAGGAGAAAGTTATTATGAAGAGTCTGAGTACACCATCATCAATACATCATCATGATGACCAAAATCATGGGTAACAATTGTTACCTACCATCTCATGCTCCAAAGGACTCGTTGGCTATTTATTACTGGCTAACTTATCTGTTAGCTTGTTGATCTGTCCCTCACGTCCAATAAGTATCCGTTTGCTCAAAACTACTCTTTTCGTTCATTCTCCCATTGCTTACTTTGTCCTCGCACCAGAGACAGTATCCCTATATTACCTCCGTTCTAGTTAGCCGTACAAAACCACAGCCATCCCCACTAACGTTGTTTTTGAATTATAGGTATTTTCACAGTGATGGCGCCAAAATCTAAGAAAGCAGAAGCCGAGGAAAATCCTTTCCTCCCACCTCCTATTGATCTCGACAGGATCCATTTGGACGACAAAGATCATTTAATCGTAGACATCAGGTGCGAATTCAACTTCACAAATTTGCAGTCATGGCTCAAAGAGACTTTCTTAGATCAGAGCGATGAAATTAGTCTCTGGGATTCCAACCTTCCTCTGTATGTTTTCCCCCAGGTTCACCATTTCCCTGAATTCACCCTCAAATGCTAGGCTCATTACCTCCCTGACCAGAGAGCCATAGTATCTTCATCAGGAGAAACTTTGTTCTTCATTACACCAGAAGCCATTGATCAGATGATGTAGATACCCAGAGTTGAATCTGCATCCACTTTCAATCTCAAAGTCATCATGGAGCTATACCAGAAACGATCATTCCCTCAGAGAGCCCAGATTTTTGAGCTTTTCCTCCCTCAGGCCACCCATCTCCCTAAGACAAATCCCCCATACCCTTCCTCCATGTTCTTAGAGAAGGGAAACCAAGTCATTTCATTGATCTGTGCTTTGCTTGCTTATTTTTCCGACAAATGGGTGGATGAACCCATATTGGGTTTTCTGTCCATCTTCTCCATAGAAGAAAGACCCACCACTCAGTTTGACTACAGCACTTTCCTGGCAGATAGTATTCACGAGAAATTGTCAAATTTCACTTCAGAAGGCATGTTCTGGTATTCCTCAATACTGACCTACATGTTCACTTTCTTTCAAGCACACAGGTTCTCCTTTTCAATGCAAAAAATGGACAAGGATGGGAGATCGCAGGTGGTAACATCTTGGACTTCACTACTCAGACAAAATTCAACAGAGTTCAGTTTCAAATAGATTATCGAGCAGTTCTACCATCCAATGGTGAGAATGCTCAGTGGTAGGCCTGAACCAAGAATAAATGAGGAGATTCAGAGGATTTTACGCCTCTCAGACCTTGCAAAAAATGGAGACCAGTATCTTTACCAAAACCACACCAAGATCAGAGCATATGGATGTGAGTTAGCTCTTTACAAACTGCCCAAGTATCTTCCCATGAGGATATTTTCTCTAGAGTACATAAGGCAAATGATTAACTTCGATGACATACATTTTGTGTCTCTGAAAAAGAAACAACAGCTTAGAATTAAAGGGCAAATAGGGTCATTCATCTGCAATAGCTGAGGCATTGGGGAGGAAGAAGATAGATTGCTGAAAGAAGTAAAGTTTTATGTTAGTTTCATATGGCACTATGATCCTTACAGGATAATTTCTAAGATGAGGATTAAAAATAAAAATGTCCCATATGTTCATAGACCCAAGCCTGAGATAGAGAAGTTTGCAAATCAAACAGAATGGGATCTGAACACTCTGGTCAAGATAGAACAGCAGGACCCTTTGATCATCATCTCACAGACTACTACACCACAAGTTCCTAAGGAGAAGAGACCCAATAAGGATACTTCACCTTCCACCATTGAAGTCTCGACTGAAGATTTCCAATTAGACACCAAAAGGGAAAAAACCAGTCATGCACCTGACATGGCTGGTGAAAAGGAAATCCAATCCATTGCAACTATGAAATATGATCTGTCACTTCTGAGCACAAGCAGCAAGCAAATCATGTCTACTGTTTTTCCTAAGAAGCCCACGAATACTCCACTAGTTGACTAGCCGAGTAAAGTAGGACCAAAATTGAGTGTTTTTTAGAAGTATGACCTGATCAAAAGGAAAAATCAGACACTAACCAGCAGTACTTATGCTCATTTTTGGAAACAGAATTCAATGGCATAGCACAGATTTTTGTATGCATTCGATACAGAGAAGGGTAGAATGCACATGGATTTTCTGCAGGCACAGGTGCCGGACCCGAACACCATCACTGATTACAAAAGAGCAACATTCGAGTTTCATACTAGAGATGTGCATCCCATTGATCAGATGGATCTGCACAGGAAAACTAGATAAATGGTTTTCTCCATGTTGGAAAATGATTCTATTGTGGCTACTAAATTACAGGTATCTCTAAGCAATGCTCAGACATAGCTGAAATTAGAAAAGATATCATCCTTTGCAAAAGATAATAGAATTAAGATGTTGGAAGAATTAGTCCTCAAGATCGGGTATGACCCCTCGAATGTGAAAGCAGTTGAGGATATGTTAAAAAATAAAAAAATGCCTATATAGCGTCTCTGAGGAAACAGTTGAAACTGCCACCAACGAAAGATTCACAGGCAAAGGAGATAGATGAGACAGAAGGGGAAAAGGATGAGATGCTCAGGTTGATTATGGAGCAGAATGCACAGTTGAAAGAGATGGAAGCAGAAATGGAAAGGTCATTGAAAGAGAAGGAACAATCAAAGCCTATGGAAGTCATTCTATTGAGCATAGTTCCACTCACAGGAGTAAGCACAGCATCCACAGTGGGAATCCCCTCAGCAGAAACTCCCTCAACAACTCCACTGACAGCTCTGGAGAAGACAGTAGAACTAGCAAAATCCATGGAAGAGATGAATTTGCAAGAGACAGATTAGCATACTTAAAAAGGAGGTTGAGAACCTTCAGGAACTCAAGTCTTCTTATCAAACCAGCTACTCCAAGGAGAAACAAACATCATACAAACTCAAAGAGGACTTGCAACAACTTCAAAAGCAAACAGTGGCAGGAAAAACACTTGTTGAGGTCAATGAAAGTGTCTGGATGGATATCACTAAGTGCGTAAATGAAATATGGCCTATGGTACAAATCATGTTCGAGCAAAATGAACTAGTGCAAAGAAGCAAGCAGGCTATTGAGAAAATAAGAGGAAAACTGGGAGAGATGCTCACAGAAGCCACTGAGATCATTACATTCCTGAATTCAAAAACCAGAGAAGAGTTAGAGGATTTGAAAATTGAATATAGGATGGAGACCATCCTCGAGGTCAAGAGGGTCCTGGCCAAAAGAGGATTGATGCTATAGCTGGAGGACAAAGTCTAGACTATGGACATAGGAGTGAAAATATTTTTACGCAAAATTGAAGCTCTGTAGAAGAAAGGCGCCCCTGGCTTAAGGGTCATAAATGACAAATTAATGACACTTTCTGATTATAAAAAGAAACTAGCCACTGTGGCTAAAGATAGTTCAAAATTCTTGAGAATACAGGGAAGTATCACAGGAAAGGTGTTCTTAGAAGCTTTACAGTCAGACATCAGCATATAGCATTAGATCTGGTACATTTTCATCATCAAGCCAACTTTTTCCAAGTATACAAAGATGGATGAAGTATACCGAAGAATACTCAAAGTCGTCATTCCCAGTCACCTTCGATGGGAAGAGTTATGCAATCTGATCGAGTAGCAGATGAGGTGTCAAAGCTCAGTCATCTATCCAATCAAACGAGGTCGTGCATAGGACTCACCAATGGTTTACCCCAAAAATCACCATGAAGATTTCAACACATCATCAAACAGTTCCTAAATTTTTGTATCTTGTTTAGTTAGTTAGCTAAATTTAGAATTTTCCACGTCCTGATCTTTAATGACAGGATCGTATGTAATTTTTTATTATAAATACTTCAAACTTTGAAGTACCAAGGGTTGATATTTACGCCCTGTAAGCTAGAAAGACTGTAATTTTTATCAAGAGATCTTCCAGTAATATAAAGGGACGTTTCACAGGATTCTTGCGTGTTATTCATTGGAAATGTTTTCTTTTCTATGTTAAATGTTTTTATCCCTCAGTTATCATATTGTTTTCTAATCTAATATTTTAAAAGTAGCACATGTTGCAGGATTTATCTTTGTATACCCTGTTTATGGCTTTGAAATATCTAAATGTTTATCTTTCTGATATTACAGTGAAGAAATTCTTAAATGCTTCTTTACTTTAATTGATATTCTCATCTTTTCTGCTATTCATCACTTTTGTTGTAGGAAAATCTGCCTGCGGACAAGTAGATCGACCTCTAAGGCTTGACCTTAACCCTAGACAGAAAAGTGCTTATCATGGACACTGAATTTCTTTCGAATCTATCTAAGCCTAATGCATGAGAAGGAAGAGTAACAGAAGTACCTTTTAACCGACGTTTGTCCC